>APFE031413163.1:35366-49285 GCA_000404065.3 Pinus taeda | reverse complement strand
GATTCATTAAGGCCCTCCTACGACCGGTCACTTCTTGTCGACATCAGCTCATTATCCAAGAAGTTGACTTAGGAACAACCCTTTCAGTACTTTGAAGCTTGCATGCCTCAATGGCAAGTTTCTCACTTTCGGCGACAGGTTTACATCAATGGCCTTCAACTGAGATATTTTATGTGGTGTTTGATGCCAAGTCCTTTTTCACACCACGTGAATTTTACTGTAGTACCTTGTGGGTCATTTTAGTTATTGGTGATTCCTCTCATGCCTGTTAACAACTTACATCATTGGCTGGTAATCAGGTGATGTCTTTCCATGTTCGACTCCATAACATTTTTTACATGGATCGACTTGTACTCTGAGTGAAGATTGAATGAGTTTTGAAGACCCCGTATCTAGTTTCATCCATCTGGGTTGTGACATATTCAGGAATATAAAGACATCAAGTGTACATCATTGCCGAACAGATGATCATCCAAATCAAAGGATGATGAGTCCAAATCATCAGTCTGCCACACAAACAATTGTCTATCCTATGTACATGAAAATGAATTTATAAAGTTGAGCATGGGAATGTACGCCTCAGCTAGATCATGAAAAAATGTTGACAAAATAATGTATTGTATTTTATCTTATTACAGGTAGCCCCCCAGCTTGAAAAAACTTCGGATCCTCATAGTAAAGCATTTCACCCGACATCAAAAAGATTAACGACCTCATGCTTTAGGGGGAAACTGTTATAGACATTTTTGGGCACTTCAACCCCAATCATAAATGTCCATAAACTTAGGGATCCTAAGTCCCTAAAAGTGTTGCTTCACTGCCTAAAGGAACAAGGTCAACTGATTACATCATCTCCCAGAAGTTCTCCACTGAAAACTGCTCATAAATGGTCAAAACTGGACCATACTGAAAACCCAGTGCAGAGGGTGCGATGCATATCACCTTCCTAGTGTATAGGGTGCGATGCATAATGAATGGCTCCTCTGTAGGGTGCGATGGTCGGAAATGGACAAATGGCAGGGACAAAATGCGAGGTGGAAGATCATGGAATCTTCTAGAAGATTCCCCTTTGGCACTTGCCTCTCTGTTTTCGACCAAGGATGAGTAAGAGATCACCATTCTCCAAGTGGAAGCAAGAACTATCAGAGAGAGGACACTAATCAAGACCCCAGAAGATGACTCACCTACATGTAATCATATATATATGGATCCCTCATCACAGAGATCCAGAGGCTGGAATTTTGTATCTTATAGAGAAGTGTTGTTGGTTTTCTAGTGTATATTCATAGTGTTGGGTGATCTAAGCTCTACTTGAGATGAAGAAGGGCTTTCTAGCTAGAGGATGATGTTGGGTCAGAACATATGGTTGTAATCCTCTTGCTACTTTTTATCTTAATAAAGCTACTCAAGTTTTCCTCCATTTTCTTGTATGTTTACTTATATATGCATTTGTATGGTTAACACACATCTGATCCTGTGTTATTTATGAATATAGATCTTTGTTCTTCGATAGTAGTGTGTTGTTGTGATTCCACAGGTGCTCTTTGAAGTTGGGCAGATGAAGAAGAAGTGGCAAAGCTCTATCAAGAAGAAGAGGAAATCAAGCGCAAGACTAAGTTTGGTCTCCTTGTTCCACTCCTATCTATTTTTATAAAGGAAAGCGAAAGTAGACTTTACTTGTTTGTTTCTAAGATAGCTACCAGTCTTAGTGGGAATAGCAGCATCCGAGTGGACACTATTCCAGTAACACATGTCAAAAATAGTAAGCATGGAATCCATAGGGTCAATACCCCGATAGTCGAAAGCAAAGCTTTCCTTTGGTTGGGGCATGTTTGTAATACTTCGAGTGCCGACATAGCCGACAGTGCTTGCGCCAAATCCTCTACAATGTTGTACTATTGGGCGGCACGTGCAGATGTGTTGTGCGTTGTGCATCGAAGTGCCCCCTTGGGGGGTCGAATTACAAAGTCCTCAATCGAACTTTCGATATGCAAATCATTGGGCGAGGTTGGGTTTTGACCTGTAGATGGTTCTGATGCCGGAGCGATAGAAGCTCCATAAGATTTGGCTCTTGTGGCTAGTTCTATTGTTTCAAATGTGTAAACAGTAGAACTTCCTTCACCAGCTAAAGGATGTTGCAAACCATTTTTTCCCCCTAAAGTGGGTTGCAGTTGGTTGGCAACGATATTTTGTTGTTGTTGAGTAGGAAAAGTATTTCTAAGGGCAGCAGGTGCCTTACTAGATTCTTTCTTAGCAAGGTAATCCGTGCATTCTTGAAGACACATACAACGCTAGGTTACGTGTTCTTCAAGACAGAGTTTTCACGAATAGTTGGTGCCTTTATCCTTTCTGCTTCAGTAGGCGTAGCAGCCTTCTATTTCGGGTTGGGCTACGTAGATGACTGCTCCTCAGAAGGAGCGGTCTTGCTCTTATTCTTCTTATTCTTGCTACCAGATTTTTTTGTAGACTGAACAAAATTAACCATGGTGGTAGGAAGAGCAGTCGATTTGGTAGAGTGGTCCACTGCCAGCTTGGCAATGGAACCGCTGAGTTATTTTACAACGACCCCGGAGGTTGCGCCGATGATCCCATCAACGTGTGCTCCAGGGTGCTGAGTGGTGGGAGGATTGGGGTTACCGGGAGCATAGGGGATAATCTTGTAGAGAGTGTCATATTGTGAATAAATCAAATCTAAGTGCTAGGCACGATGTATGGATTGGTCCTCTATGACCGCACCACCTACAGTGACATCTCTAGCAATTTCTAGAAGTAACGACTTACAGAACCAATCTGTTAAGAGAAAATTAGGGATGGGAGCTTTGACTAACCTCTTCCTATGTCTTCATTCATGGATATGATCGGAGATGTGGGTGGCGGTATCCTGACAAAACAAAGTAAGGAGCTCTGTCCCTATCTCATAACGGATAGGTAACTGAAATTCCTTTAGGAACTCCATCGCTAAAGTGTCAAAGGTATTCACTGATGTGCGTGGTAACTCAATATACCACTTTGTTGCATTGCCAGTGAGGATGTGGGGAAAAGACATAACCGGACACTGTCATCCACCATAGAGTTAGAAACACACCAGAGATGGTAGGTGGTGACATGAGTGCCTGAATCCTCCCCTTATTTTCCACCGAACTTAGGAATGTCCATCGGTATTTTAAGCAGGATCGGCAGCCATTGTAATTTGTAGTAGATGGGGTCGTTTGTCAACTTGTATAAGCTGGGAATATCCAATGTTGCCAAAAAAATAAAATTTTCCCCCGACTCAGACCATGGTGATGATGGACTACCTAAGGATATTTTTTCTCCTCCCATCATTTGGTTCCCCATGGTGTACATGGGCTGCGTGGTGTAGCAGTTTCTTTGTGGTATGGTGTTGTAGAGTAGATTTCCATGAGGATTTTGATACTGGGGTATGAAGTTTCCCCCAGTATAAGCAGTGCCCCCTTGACTCATCTCATCTTGTGAGTAGGGTGCCCCCATGGATTGGGTGGGAATCCCTTTTGGATTCCCAACCGACACAGAACTAACCATATGGCTTTGATTGACGGAGGGAACACTCATGTCAATTAGCGACTATCCATGCATGTTTGATAACGGCGGGGGAACTGCGACATTCCCATCTAGCGTGTGCATATTGGGAACCACCCCATATATTTGAATCTAGGCATTGGAACTGTACATTGGCGGTCAACCTTGTGGTTGGTAAACTGGAACCGTGCCCATAATGTTGCATTGAGTGTTATATGGAGCACTATATGTGGCACTAGTCGAAGGTATGCTTTGTGGCACCATAGGACTGGAACCTGGCATCTGTTGGGTTCCACTTATACAGGGTGTTATGTGAGTTGCAGTACTTGGGACGAATGGGATAGTGGGATTCCACATTATCAGTGTTGTAATGACCGTCGACTGGGGAAGTGGTAGAGGACCAACAGTGTCTCTATAATTCCACAACCCTTGAGGCGTCGACTAGATAGATGGGAAAGTTTCACCTATTGAAGAAGGAAGTACAGGTACCGCGGGAGTAACGATACGTTCCGACAGATCTATAAGAAGAGTGCTAAAGTGAGGAATAAATCCTTCCGTAAATAAATCCTCTGGCAAACTAGAATCGTCAGTTGTCCACATAGATCACGTGTGCGATTTAGGAGACTGGTTCCTCGAAGATGAGGAATCCGAGTCAATGGAACTTGGCGGATCCCCCACAATGAGTGGAGGAAGTCCTAACAATCGTCTATATTTACGATGAGGGGCGGATGTATCCACAATGACTGTTAAGTTTTATCAAATAGATTTTAATGTGATATTCTTTAAAGTCTCAAAAAAAATAACACTCAGGTACCTAAAAGGAAAGAAAAATACACTAAATATGTCAATCAACAAACAGAGGGAAAATACCTCGTCTGATAAGCACCATTACTAGAGATCAAACCCAGTCTCTCAATGAATAGCGGATAAGGATGGCCAAATGTATAGTTATGATTACTTTTGAGCTTCGCTCGAACCTCGTATTGAGGGGCCAAGTACTCTATGAAGATGAGCACCCTCCCAAAAATTGAAGAAAAAGTAGATCCGTCCGTTTTACGTACTAGAACAGCCCGTCCCAGTCACCTTACGTAAGTAGCTACAAGTTTTGGCCACTATAGATACCTCAAATCATAGAAATTACCAGGGGGGACATAGTCGTAGACAACATGCTGTGTGGGCAAGATACTTGAGTCCCCAACTCAATTCTGAAATCCCCAAAGGGACCCCCAATACACAGAATGCCCAAAGGAGTTGTAAGATAAGGTGGGCTACCTTCAATTACAGTCCGATGTTGTCTCGTATTTCGCTCCGTTGTTAGTGGAATGGACCTGGTAATATGAGTGCAGAAGTATTTTTCACTCGTTAACGACACTAGTTTTGATTTTCAACCTTGGGAAATTCACTCACATGCTTATCCCAAGGTCCTAATCTAGCTAATGTTGGTTTGCTCAAAAAAGAGTAACTGATTGATTTTAATGTAAATTTTATTGTACTTGCTTATTTGTCTTAGGTAGGTGTGTTTACATATGAATATGGTGAGACTCTCGACTCAATAAACCATGCAGAACAATGCTTTGAAAAAAAAAAACAATTTCTTATGCAAACAAGTCTTATTCTACACATGTATCATTTCACATATTCATGGATTCTTTAGTGCATCTAAAACCATTCAACACTTGCATAACTGAAAGTTTGTTTTCTCAATATTCCCTAACAACTACTGAAAACCAAAATGAAGCAACCTACAACTATTTCAACAGAAGGAGATATACAATTTATCAGCTTTTCTTTTTAAAAAAAATGTCTTTTAAGAGAGAAAAACTAGAAAAAATTCTTAAAAATAAATTTTCAAGACACCAAATTATTTAACATGATGTCATTGCAGATCTTACTTTAGCCCCTGAGACAATTTCCTCCCCTTTTGGTCCACAAAATATTCTGAAAAACATGGAAATGGGAGATTAACGCTCTGTTTCTTTGTAAACAGAGAGTTAGTTTGGCCACTAACGCTCCCTGTTCACAGTCAAAGAGATTTATAAAGCTCTGTGTAGACTAGCAACCTGTGTTAGTGAGGGAAATATCTCAAAAAGAGGGCTTTTAGGATCAGTTTCTGAGGAGAATGCAACTTTACAGGATGCAACAAGATAGATCGTGGATTAGAAAAGGATGTGAAGAAGCGGGAAGCTCATAGAAGAAAGAGAAGACATGAGAGGAGTCTAGGTAACCAGGAACTAGATGTATAGTCCCCAACGGAGTTGCCAATTATGTTGTGGGGAAAATGCATGGGATGAAAACTACCCTCAAAGGCCTTCCCGGGACCTTTGACAAACTGTAAGATTATCTGCAAAAGCTACCAGTTACACACATGTTCATCTATCAAACATAAATTGACAGTGTATGGAAAGAGGATCACCTTTGGTTCCTTCTAGATTCACTTGGGGATCTCTGTGCGGCAAGAAGAACTCCTTCTAAGCTGGCTCCAAGACAATTCCTGCACAAAGGACAAGGAAAACCAATCACAGCATACGCTTCTAAAAACTAATGTAAGAATCTGTAACAAACATGTATAAATGTATAACTTAACTACTCAACTCGACAAGCATCAGAATGAGCAAATAAATGCACAATATCACCAACACTTTGGAGTAGGGAACACAACTATAGTTCTATATTTAGAATGGAAGAGTGATTACAACAATCCATTGTATCAACCTTCCTTGCCCCTTCTTCCTCTCTCTCTCTCCATCTTTCAACTAGCTCCTTCAAGAATATGGTAGTTCACAACAGCTCTATGGGCTATCCTTCCAAATGCTCTGACCCTTCTGTAATGGCCCTCTCGTTGCTTATGTAGCAATCAAATTAGGGCTGCCAAGCTCCATATAGAGTTCATTAGGGAAAAAACCATGAACTTGCCTTGTTTACAAGCTTTTTCCCATTTGACTTCATTCTTAGAATAGAATTTCTCCAAATATCTTGATTTTTGGAGTTTCCTTGCTTTTCTTGCACAAATTTAGGGATTTAATATCTAGATATTTATGAGCAGATTCATTGGCATGACCTTCTAAACATCACTTAAGTTCACTAACGCTCCCCCTAGTCTAACAACAAGAGTTAGCAAGGTGACTAACGCTCCTTTATTCTTGGTCACAAGCTTTATAAAGCAGGTTGTCAGTGTATAGAGAGCATTAGTGTGGATTCTGGGCCTACAATTGTGGTCATTGCTTCAGTCATCTTGTCTTTCACCTCTGAGTTGATTAGGAGGTCAATTTGTCCTATAACAGCAGCATTTGGTGCTCAAGTACTATAGATATCTACATAAGTACATTCAGGATGAGATGGATTTCCTGGACATTTCCTCACTCAGGATGGCGCATCGGTACGCTATCAAGATTGAGTAGAAGTTTAAATAGAAGAAGCAAGAATTTGGACCTGTAAATCCAAAGCAAGGAAAAGGTGCCCCCAAACCACAAAAAAATCGACCAAGCCAAGGTGGGGCTACCCAGGATAGCCCGTTGAAGCCACAAGCAAAGAAAAACAACACGAAGATGAATAAGAATAAAGGAAAATGGTGTGAGTTCCATAGGAGATCCACTCACAACACAAGTGAGTGTCGGGTCGAGTAGTCACTGGTAGTCGAGCTGAAGGCTTCTAAATCATACACAGGTTCTGACTATGAATCAGACAAAGGGAAGCCCAGTGCCACTGTGGCCACCACCAAGATCCGTAAGATTGAGCCTGAAGATCTAGAGGAGAGGGAACTCCTCTTCCACTCACAAATGTGGGTGAAGGATTCTCTGCTTCAATTCATTATCGATAGCAGGAGCCAAAATAAACTAATTTCAGTAGAGTTCATGAAGTGGTTGGACCTAGAGACTACATCACATCCACAATTATACACCATTAGATGGCTTCACCAAGGACAGTATCTTCACGTCATCCAGCAATGTCGCCTTCCCTATAGCATCAAGCCCTTCATGAATGAGGTATTGTGTGACCTTGGTCCTCTTGAAGTTTGTGATGTATTGTTAAGAAATCCATACTTGTGGAAGCAACATGGTGTATATGATTCTAGACCTTTCTCTATGATTATTACTTTGGCTAATAAGTTGTACGGGATACCAGAGGTAGCCTTGCCTACCATCATTTGTTTAATCACTGCAAAGCAATGTAGTAAGATCACTTCCTAAACTAGGAAATTTGTTTTATTTATGATTCGCCCCCAGGGAAAGAAGAAGGTTGTGGCCATGACTTCTAGGCAGGAATATTTTCGCCTCACCCATAAGGGTACCTCTACACTGTCAGTTGAAGCACTCCATCGATCTAACCCTGGGCGTACCATTGAGCAATGGACTGATGCATCGACACTTTGTTTTGGAATACGATGAGATCACGAGGCAAATTTTGGAAAAATTGTAGAAAGGGCACATCAAGCCAAGCTCATGACCTTGTGGGAGCCCGATTATATTGGCACAAAAGAAGGATGGGACCTAGAGGCTCTGTATTGACTATCAGGTATTGAACAAGATCACTGTCTGGAATAGGTACCCAATCCTGTGGATTGATGACCTTCTGGACTAGCTCAAAGGGGGAAATATTTCAGCAATATTGACTTGAAGTTAGGTTATCACGAGGTGCCTATCAAACTGTCTGATGTGTGGAAGAATGCCTTCAAAACTGAGGACCTTTTTGAATGGTTGGTCATGTCGTTCGAATTGACGAACGCCCTTGCAACCTTCATGAGACTGGTGGACAACATCTTGCAACCCTTCACCAATGCATTTGTGGTGGTGTATTTAGATGACATATTGATCTACATCCAGAGTTTGGAAGAGAACCTCCACCATATTCAACAGGTTCTTCAAACCTTGTGACAAAACAAGTTATGTTCTTACTTGGAGAAATGCACCTTTTGCATGACCTAGGTTCAATATCTGGGATACATCATTGCTAAGCGAGGTGTGCATGTGGACCCATCCAAGATACAAGTCATTCGGGATTGGCCAGTACCAACCACTCTAACAGAGCTCCACAAATTTTTGAGTCTTGCCAATTTCTACCGTAGGTTCGTGTTGGGGTTCTCTCATATCGCTTGGCCTTTAAGTCAAGTCACAAAGGGTGGAGCAAAAGCAAAGTTTTGTTGGTCAGAATCCAATAAAAAACGTTCTTTGAGTTGAATAATTGCCTCTGTTCTACACCAATGCTCACATTACCAAACCTGTAACAACCATTTGAGATTGAGGCAGATGCCTCCAACTATGCTATTGGTGTGGTTCTTACTCAGCATGGGGATCCTGTAGCTTAGCATAGTGAGACACTTTTAGACACAATCTGAAATTACCCCACTTACGACAAATAAATGTATACCATTGTGAAAGTCTGCAATCACTGGAAGAATTACATTCTAGGGAAGGAAATAGTCATCCACATAGACAACCGACCTCTAGGGTTTATACAGACACAAGGGAAGTTGCAGAACAATCTCCATTAGAAATGTTCCACCTATCTGCAACATTTCCATTTGATCATTAAGTATTAGAAAGGAAGAACCAATAACATTGTTGATTGCCTCAGCCGACCACCGGTCATGGCGTTGATCACTGTGCTCGACTCCTGTGGGCACAAGGCATCGGGGTGGTTGCATCTTTACAAGAGCAATCTAGAATTTAGCAGCATATTCCAAACACTCCTAGAAGGGAAGCAAGTTCCAAATTTTCACCTTCAGGATGCATTATTATTCCACCTGGAACACATCTCTTCAAGTCAGCTTTCCAAGATGATTTGTGAGGCACACTACAGTTAGGTCATTGGACATTTCGAAGTAGAGAAAATAGTGGTGGTATTGCAGAAGTATTTTTATTGGCCGAAACTTTGTCAAGATGTTGGGAAGTACATTAGATCATGCGCCACCTATGCCATTTCCAAACACACCATCAAGAATCAAGCAATGTATACTCCTCTACCTACTCCTATCTGGACTTGGAAATTTGTCTCCATGGATTACATGTTGGGCCTTCCTTCTACTAAGCACGGCAACCATTACGTTTTCGTGGTCGTCGACAGATTCTCTAAGATGGCCATCATGGTGGCCTACAAAAAGAGTATCACAGCAAAGGCCACTGCTAAGCTCCTCTTTGAGCGAGTGTGGATACACTTTGGGATCCCATAGTCCATCGTCTCATATCAGGACAGTATATTCATGAGTGCATTTTGGTCAAGTCTCTAGTTGATGTTGGATATAAAACTTAGTACTTCCATGGCTTTCCATCCCTAAACTAATGGCTAAACAGAGGTTGTCAACAGGATAATTGTACACATTCTACGCATGTACAACTTGAAGTATCCACGCACGTTGGATGAAAGTCTCCCTATGTCCAACACAGCTACAACAGAGCTCTCCACAGCTCAACAAGCCATAGCCCCTTTCAAGTAGGGATAGGATTTCAACTATTATGCCCCATTGATGTGGCCATACCATTTGCAGCCACTCAAGTAGATTCGCCTCACATTCAATCTAAAGCTAAAAGGGTTAACAGCTTCATTGAGTGCATTCAAAACATCCACCAACATTTCCATGATATATTGGATAAATCCAATGGTAAGTACAAGCAGCGTCATGATCAATATCGAGTGTCGCACAAGCTCCAGGTGGGCAACAAAGTTTTTGCAGAAGCAGCACCTTGTTGGACCCCACCGCAAGCTTTATTAGGTCCCTATAATACTAGTGATTACCCCATTACTATTGTAGTTGTATCCCTTATTAATATTTTTTTGCCCCTATTATCCCCATATCGTTATTAATGTGCCCCATAGAATCCCTCTATTGTTATTTTTGTGGCTTTATATTATTATTGTTAGGTCGATTGGGTTATATTGTGACTCCTTAGACTCCTATATATAGAAAGGAGGTTTTGTTATTTGAATCATCAAAGAATTGTTCATTTTTGTAATGTAAAGGAGGTTTCCCCCTTGAAGAGGTAGAATTCTAAAGCATTCAACTATCTTTTCTATCTTTTTGTGAGCTGGTTTCATAACATTTGGTATCAGAGCTTTGGATTCTAGGGTTTGGCTGCTCCAAATAGGTCATCGTGGAATTTTCACTATAAATTTTTTTATGCGATGTTTCAAAAGCTAAAAAAAACACATTTGAGACGAAATCACACTGAACCTCGGGTCTGAATTTCAGATCTTTTCGCACTATATTTGCGGAGATATGATCTGAGGAAGTTGGTCTTTTTGAAGAGTCCTGAATTACATTCTAAACAGGTGACCTAGGGAAAATCGTCATAACTTTCTCTCTGAGCATCAGATTGATTTTTCATAAGAAGGTGAAGAAACAGCACGGACTATAGTTTGTTTTATATATTTTTCAGAGCCAAGGGTTGAAACAGTGACTCGTGGCACGTCGTACAAGTTTTCTCTACTGAACTAGTCTATAATCAGGTCACTCTGGGAGATTTGGCATAACTCTTCCCTGGAGAATCCAATTTGGATCAGACTGGTGGCATTCGAAAGAGGACACAGAGGGCTACCGCAAGTTGCAATTTAAGAATTGGATTATCTAAAATTACAGAGGTACATCAGATTCAATATCAAGCTCCCACAAAGTGAAAAAAGGTATGTAGTTTTTTTTTTTTTTTTTGCATAAGCTTGGTTTGAAAAATTAGTTTGAAGGAATTCAAAGGGGCATAGTAAAGCATTATTATCGGTAATTTATGCCCCGAGGAAAGAAAATTCAAACACCTAGTAAGCAACCTGAAAGCTCTAGCATGACTCATGAAGAAGAGGAAGAAATGCAACATGATATATCAAAATTAAGAGACCAAGTGCAACAAGTGTCACTTGCACAAAAAGCAACAAAATCTAAGATGGATGGTTTAAAGAAAGATGTAGAAGCTAATATGGATGGTTTAAAGAAAGGTGTAGAATCTAAGATGGATTGTTTAAAGACAGGCATAGAATATTTGAAGACAGGCATGGAAGATTTGAACACAGATTTGACAAAGTTTATACAAGAAATGCTTACTAATGGTGAAAGGGTAGTAAACGAAACTCATGATGAGAACAAAAGAAATGTTAATCATGATTTAATAGACTCTGGTGTTGGATCAAAGACCCACCATATTCCAAAAATCGATATGAGGAAGTTTGATGGCAAGGATCCCGCAACATGGATATTACAGATGGAGCACTTTTTCGATCTCAATAATGTGCAAAACACACAAAAGGTACGTATTGCAACTTATATTTGGAACCAAATAAGTTTGTATGGTATCAATGGCTTTTCTCTCATAAACAAATTATCACTTAGACAATTTTTATGGAAGAATTGACAGCACATTATGAGAATACAAAAAGCAACACTTTTTTTAGCCAATTGATAAGTCTCAAACAAAAGGGTTCAATTATGGAGCACATTGAGGAGTTCCAAAAATTGAACCTAAGGGTAAAAAATATTCCAGAGGAGCATAGGATTGATGTGTTCATAGGGACTTTAAGGATAATATCCAACATGATGTTCGCCTTTGGGAACTTGATTCATTAGCGAAGGCATTCAGGTTAGCAATAAAAATGGAAAGCAAAATTATGGCAACCAGGGAGCATACCACTCACAACTATAAAGATATAAGTGTTGTTTCCCATAGTCTTCCACAACCTATAAGGTTGACACCACAACAATTGGAATAAAAAAGAGCAAAAGGGCTTTGTTATAGTTGTGATAACAAATACACTAAAGGTCATAAGTGTGCCGAGAAGAAATTGTTTTACATAGATTGTGAAGAGGTAGAAGAAAAGGAGCAAGAAAGGTCAAAAGAAAAGGATATACTCCAGGAACAAAGCCTAGATAAAGAAGAAATGAATCTGACCATATCTTGTAATGCATTGGCTAGAATTAACACTCCTCAAACCATCAAGATAGGACAGATCAAGAAGAAAAAGGTAATAGTGTTGATTGATTCAGGAAGTACCCACAATTTTATTGATTGTAAGGTAGCAAAAGAATTGAATTGCTTCTTATATCCAGCACCAGAGTGTCAAGTGATGGTGGCAAATGGAGGAACAATAAATTGCTCTGGAAAGTGCCATAATATCAAGCTATCCATGGGAGAATATGTATTGACTAGCCCAATGCTCTCCATTTCAATGGGAGGTGCTGATGTTGTATTAGGAGTCCAATGGCTACAATCCTTGGGTGCAATAGCTTTTAATTTTCAAGAACTTTTCATGAAATTTTCTATGGAAGGAAAGGAAGTTGTATTAAGGGGTATTGCAGGGAAACTGGGAAGGATAATCAACTCTAATGGTATGACAAAGCTTCTAAAAAAGGAACGAAAAGGTGTAATTGCACAATTATGTTCACTAGATGTTTCCACATTGGAATCATCTAATTCTCCAGATCTCCAAATAGTCTTGGACAATCATTCCAAGGTATTTGAGACTCCCAAAGGTCTCCCACCTATTCGTGATCATGATCATGCTATTCATCTGATTCCAGGAAGTGTTCCTCCAAACATCAGGCCATAAAAATATCCCTATGCCCAAAAGAGTGAAATTGAACGTATATGGTTGCAGAAATGCTAGAGGCTGGTATAATTCAACGGAGTCAAAGTTCTTTCTCTGCTCCAGTAGTATTGGTGCACAAGAGGATGGATCATGGCGGATGTGTCCGGATTATAGGGAGCTCAACAAGCTCACTATTAAAGATAAGTTTCCCATTCCTGTCATTGATGAATTACTGGATGAATTGCATGGATCAATTTACTTCACCAAGTTGGATCTTCGTTTAGGATATCATCAAATTAGAATGAAGACTGAAGACATTTCGAAAACAACATTTAGAACTCATGAGGGTCATTATGAATTTTTGGTCATGCCTTTTGGCCTTACCAATGCGCCTTCTACATTTCAAGGTTTGATGAATTCCATTTTCAAACCCTTCCTTAGAAAATTTGTGTTAGTATTTTTTGATGATATACTAATCTACAGCAAGTCTTGGAAGGATCATGTTGAACACATTGACAGGGTGTTACAACTATTGGAGGAGAAACAATTATATGCAAAAAGATCCAATGTTTCTTTGGAGTACAAGAGGTGGAATATCTGGGTCATATTATATCTCATGAAGGAGTTAAGGTAGACCCTAGCAAAATTAAATCCATTAAGGAATGGAGAAGCCCCACATCCATAAAGCATCTACGAGGATTTCTCGGGCTGACAGGGCATTATCACAAGTTTGTTAAGAATTATGGGAGAATAGCAGCACCTCTAACAACATTATTGAAGAAAGATGCATTTTCATGGACTCCAGAAGCAACAGAGGCCTTCAAACATCTTAAAGAGGCAATGTGCCAAGAACCGGTCTTAGCTACACCGAACTTCACAAA
>APFE031413163.1:5229-25681 GCA_000404065.3 Pinus taeda | reverse complement strand
TTGTCCCCATATTGTTATTACTGTGCCCCATAGAATCACTCTATTGTTATTTTTGTGGCTTTATATTATTATTGTTAGTTCAGCTGGGTTATATTGTGACTCCTTAGACTCCTATATATAGAAAGGAGGTTTTGTCATTTGAATCGTTAAATAATTTTTCATTTGTGTAACGTAAAGGAGGTTGCCCCCTCGAAGAGGCAGAATTCTAAGGCATTCAACTATCTTTTCTACTTTTTTGTGAGTTGGTTTCATAACAAGCTTCACCCACTCCGATATGGGCCATACACCATCACCAAGGTCATTGGTGATAATGCCTTCAAGCTCAGCATCAGACCATTCCTTGGTCTGCGCCCATTGTTCAATGTATATCATCTTATGCCATAATTTCCACCATTATTGGACACATATGACATTGCATAATAGCTCACACCAATAGAGCTCAACCTGAACTGCATGGAATAGGCCAAAACTGATCAAATCATGGACACATATATCAAGAACACTTGCTAATAGAGGATACAGTTATATCAAGTTGTCAAAGCATGTGAACTCCTTCAACAAGGCAAGTGGTTCACCAGGGACCAGGTTCAATAGAAATTTTCTCACCTCATGGAGGCTCTGAACACAATCGGAACCATTGCTTCCTAAAGGGGGAGGAATGATCTAGGTGGATATTGGTGGCCACATACCTATTCCACCTAGACTCCCCAATCGGTTTCATTTATTTCCTTGTTCATTTCGGCATTTACTCTTTTTAGTAATTTTTCGGGTCTTGAACTTCCAGAGTAGTTTTGACCCCCTAAATGGCATTTTTTGGGTCCGGCCTATAGCCACAAGAAAGGGCTTGCACTGAAACCTGTAGTACTCAGCAAGACCCTTCCAATAAGGTATCGTACAGACAAAACGGAGATAATATGACCAAGTTACGACGCCAGGAAGTTGGCTTCCCAACTAACCCCAACGGGGCCCACAAACTCTTGGTGTTACATCTTCTGGGGTTAGGGTTTTGGTTTTTTAGAGTTTATCATGTTTTCCAATAATAAATAGGCCCTTAAGCCTCATTGTAACATAGTTCAGAGGCATGTAGCTGCCACATCTCTTCTCAGAGATAAGCTACCATAGCTCGAGCTATCTTATTTCCATTTTGTTTGTAAGCATGGTTCAATATTTTTCTATTAATGAAATGAAGTGTTTTTTTGCTACCTCTTTGTGTTTATGATTATATCTATAATTTTTTGTGTTCCTGTTTAAGTTCAAATCAATTCCTCTTGTTCAAATGTGTTGCTTGCTTTTTATAGATATCCTTATGCAAATAAGTGGCTTTAATCTTCCTGCAATGGCAATTGGATGAAAGCTTGGTAGTTGCATTTATTTCATTCAATTTGGTTAAACAATATTGCATTGATACTTAAGGAATTTAATATTATCCTTTGGTAATCTTATATTTACAATGTAGCTCACTTTTCCAAGAACTCTTGAAACCATCTCATGATTGTATATCTTTTCCTTTTTGTTTTTTCCTTTTCAAAGGGAACATTGTCGCACATTCATGGTGGGAAGAGTACAATGTAATATATATAACTACATCTATTACAATTGTAATTCGATGATATTGGGTCTCTTTGGTGCTTTGTGAGCCTTCAGATTAAGTCTTGGTATGATTATCTAATACCATATTGTCATTGTTACATAACAAGGGAAAAGTGTTGAAAATGGCAACAAGAAATGCTAAAAATAGAAGTGTTAAAAATAGCACTTCTATAAATAAAAATTCGGGTACCAGTGTTGGACATAGCAACAAGGAATGAAAAATGGAAGTGCTAAAAATAGCATTGCTATAAATAGCATTTCGAGATAGATTCCAATTTTGGTTAGTCCCTGAACTAAAATTGAGAAGTAAAATCCAAAATTGATCTTAGCAATTGTTTGTAAAATAATTAATTCACCATGAGTTAGTTAGTTGGAGAAAATCAAACATGAAGTCTATGTGAAGACATGCAACAGTTTCTCCATTGATTGAGGAATTTATCCCTTAGTTAAGGAGATGAGGATGATTTGTACTTTTAGTTGTAATTAGTTAGCTCAGTTATCTAAATTAAGTCCGGTTAGATTAGTTCTAATAGTTTGTAGAATTAATAGTGAGTTCAGCTAGTTAATTCTTGCATGCATGTAATTGTTGCTCTCCAAATAACTAAATATTCTCTCATAAATAACTCATGCATATCATTTTAGTCAGAGACCCAGTTGAGATCAGGGGAAGGGACAGTGTACTATCAGATGGATGAATTTTTCCTATAAAGGAAACTCATCCATGCAGAAGCATTTAATCTCCTTCAGGTTTGTGTAATTATTTCTGATCCAAGTGAGCAGTGTGAGGTGGGAATTCACACATGTGGAAGCATTGGACCCCAGGGAAAACTGCGCAAGGAAATAGGAGGCTTGGAGGGCAGAGGAGAAGATTGTGAGAGACTTTGACTATCTATGAGCAGTATCGTTTGATTGCAGAGAGAGCAGGATAGCTTCAGAGCTGATTCTTTTTGTAACTTGAACAAGATTTTGACTTGTATGATAATACAGAGATTGGGGTTTTAGGCTGAGGCTTTCCCTGGGTTATTTCTTCTATGTTATGTGTGATTGATTTCTCATTCTCAGTTATATGTGTTCTCATTGACCTTGCTCAATTCAATTAAGCTTCCGCAAAGTGTTGTAGAATTATATCTTGTATTATGTTTTAGTATATTGTATAGTCTGTTAATCTACAATGGGAATTTCTACATGGTATTAGAGCAAAGGTGATCAAGGCAAAGAAAAGTATACAAGAAGGGAGAAGTTTGAGGTTTGTGGTTCCTGAATATAGAAATTGATTTCTTATCACATCTCAATTTCACCAATGGCGTTCAGTGGTTTAAGACTTGAGTATGCCCTTGATGGTAGCTCAAATCATATAGCTTGGAAGGATTACATGGAAGCAGTATTAGAGGATAACAGTCTAAAGGACTTAATTGATCAAGAAGTCCCCAAGCTGACTAATGCTACTCAATTGGCAGAATGGAAGAAATGTGTGGCTAGAGCAAGTGGAATCCTTCTGGAGGGAGTTTGAGACCACATAGTCTCGATTCTCCATGGGAAGGAGACACTGTTTTTGATGTGGAAAACATTGAAAGATCTATATCATAATAGTAGCAATCAGAGGAAGTTGGCATTGAAAGACAAGCCTCAGAAAATCAAGTGTGAAAAGGGTGAAACAATCTCTACATATTTGAACAAGCTCACCACCTACAGGGATGAGCTTGGAAGTGTAGGGATCACAACCACTGATGATGACATGGTAAGTATTACACTCAATCTTCCTAAGAAATGGTATAGCTACCAAGAATCGGTTAATGGAAGAGAAAAACTACCAGATTGGGAACAACTTTGGTCGGATCTGATGCAGGAGGAGATAAGAAGAAGCACCAGAGATGGTTCTTCATCTAAGGAGGATGAGGAAAATTGTGCCTTAGTGAGTAAGGTGAAGAAAGGGAAGGAGAAGGATTCTCATCCCAAATCGAGTTCTTCCCATGGTGGGAAGAATTTTGACAAACCAAAAGTGTGATGCTTTCGTTGTCATGAGGTGGGCCATTTTGCTACAAATTGTCCACTGAGGAAATCCAAGATGGGATCCAAGGAAGGATCTAAAGGTGAGGCATTAGCCTCATAGTTCAAGTTGGCTTCCACCTTTTTTCGCATGCATGGTTTCATCCATGGTGCGATGTGGTTGGTTTCTTGATAGTGGAGCTTCTTCCCACATGACCAGTGACAAGAGTTTTTTCAGTACCTTGGAGGAGAAAGATCTCCAGATACTCATAGCGATGGGAAATGATTAAAAGTATTGTGTCTCAGATGTAAGCATGGCTGTTTTTCAGAGGGAGCATGGAGCTCGAATTACCTTGACTGATGTCAAGTATGTACTAGGACTGAAGAAAAATTATGGTGTCGACCACAATGCTAGAAGGAAAAGGCTATGATGTAGTGTTCAGTAAGGGAAAGGTTTTCCTTCAACACATCACCATGAGACAGGTAAAGTAGATTGGTTCATGAGTCAAGAACCTGTGTTCTCTTGAGGTTCAAGATGCATGAAAAGCCTTGAGGAGCAAGGAAACTAATGGAGACTTGGTGTTTGAGAGGGAGAGTACATTACCTCTCAGCATGCAGCCACAGGAGAAGTCTCAGATGATTGTGGAGGAGACATGATTGTTGAAGCAGCTTCAAGAGGTTGTGGAGCAGCCACAACTAGAGAAGCCGAGAGGAGACCAATTGGAGGCATCCACTCATGCAGAGACCTCTAGTAGGGGGTAATTTTGAGCCAAGTGGGCAGAGGGATCACATGCATCCATACCTCCAGGTCGGAGGTGGGCCAATGTGGAGTGACAGTCCCAAGAAGGCTAGAATAGGGTAGGATCATTGAGGTACCCAACCTCTTTGATTAGACCTTGCTATGGGAGCCCCGATGACAAGTAGCAAGACTGGCTAAGTGGGTAGAGACAAAAGCAGATGGAGCGGCAGAGAGAGCTACAACGTAGGAATCCCAAGACAGTGCAAAGATAGTAGGCTGCAACAATGCGAGAGGCACAGGAGTGTTGCACCAGTGCAGGATGGCATAGAGAGGTGTGCAACGGTGCAATATGCATGGAGTGTTCTAGCAGCTCAAAGTTCAGAGAGGGAGCACTTGTCAGTGAAAAAGGGAGCTTCAGCATCAGAGTGTGTTTCTAGCCCAACAGATAGGTCGGTTGGGAGTTTTTTTGTTTCCAAAGTTGCTGGAGCAACCACACTTGGGAGAAGTGTTGCATGCAAAACATTCCAAAGGTTCAGGATCAGGTTCAAGTTGAATGCCTTTCTTTTTTAGAGGGAGTGTTGAAAATGGCAACAAGAAATGCTAAAAATAGAACTGCTATAAATAGCAATTCAGGAATCAGTGTTGGACATAGCAACAAGGAATGAAAAATGGAAGTGCTAAAAATAGCATTGCTATAAATAGCATTTCGGGATAGATTCCAATTTTATTTAGTCCCTAAACTAAAATTGAGAAATAAAATTTGAATTTGACCTTAGCAGCGATTTGTAAAATAATTAATTAATTCACCATGAGTTAATTAGTTGGAGAAAATCAAACATGAAGTCTATGTGAAGACATGCAACAATTTCTCCATTGATTGAGGAATTTATCCCTTAGTTAAGGAGATGAGGATCAATTGTACTTTGAGTTGTAATTAGTTAGCTCAATTATCTGAGTTAAGTCCAATTATATTAGTTCTAACAGTTTGTAGAATTAATTGTGAGTTTAGTTAGCTAATGCTTGCATGCATGTAACTGTTTCTCTCCAGATAACTAAATATTCTCTCATAAATAACTCATGCATGTTAGTTCAGTTAGAGACCTAGTTGAGATTAGAGGAAGGGACAGTGTACTATCAGTTGGATGAATTTTTCCTATAAAGGAAACTCATCCATGCAGAAGGATTTAATCTCCTTCAGGTTTGTGCAGTTATTTCTAAGCCAAGTGAGAAATGTGAAGTGGGAATTCACACATGTGGAAGCACTGGACCCTAGGAAAAAATGCACAAGGAAATAGGAGGCTTGTAGGGCAAAAAAGAAGGTAGTGAGAGCCTTTAACTATCTATTAGCAGTATTGTTTGATTGCAAAGAGAGCAGGATAGCTTGAGAGTTGATTCTTTTTGTAACTTGAAAAATATTTTCACTTGTATGATAATATAGAGATTGAGGTTTTAGGCTGAGGCTTTCCCCGGGTTATTTCTTCTGTGTTATGTGTGATTGATTTCTCATTCTTAGTTATATGTGTTCTCATTTATCTTTCTCAATTTGATTAAGGTTCCGCAAGGTGTTGTAGAAGTAGATCTTGTATTGTGTTTTAGTATATTGCATAATCTGTTGATCTACAGTGGGAATTTCTACAAAAAGAATATACATTTTTTTGGATTCATATATAATGAATGTATAAAGGCCAAGGCACGATAATAAAGAATGAAGATATTTGGATCCACAATGCATAAAGGCTCGAAAACTTAGGGTTGTGAGAGAGAACCTTTAAACATATAATAATGGCTGGATAGTGAATAACAAGAATGTGGATATATGAAGACCTTTTTTACTTCTTTCATTTCAATAGCATGATCTTTTATAAATATTGCAAAGAGGGGGAAATTCCCTTATGATTTTAGAAAATGCTAAGGGGGGCCAAGCCATGAGATTTTTTATGATAAGCCCATTTGTTGTTTGATTTATGACAAGTCATGAAGAAAATTCTTCCATATTATCCATGGAGACCTTTCTTTTTTCTTAAGAGGAAGGAAAGGAGTCTTTCTCTCTCTCTATTTTTTCTTCTTTTCGATTTCATGGAGGTTCATAATGGACAAGTCACAAGATATAAATGGAGCTAAGGATAGGAAGACACCCATAATGGCTTTCTGAACTGTTAGATCGTTGATGTACATCAACATTGGTGGCAAAAAATGTAAAACATGCAACGTAAGTATAACAAAAATAAACAAAAGCAAAGCTCAAAATTGTGAATCAAAGCGATCAACATAACATAAAAGGCAAGAAGAGCATGTTACATCCAAAATTAATGGCTTTTTGGAGGGAAATCGGGTAAGGATTCTCACCATGCCAACCAACCAGCGTGTTTGACTTTGATAATGTCTTAACGAGAAGACAAAAGTTTTTTTGGTCGTATCGCAAGATGTGTCAACTGACTAGTGTGTGTTTGCGTTCGCAAACCATACTATAAATAAAAATACTCATGTGCAACAAGCTCAAAGCTCATATCAAGAGGTGTATCGATGCATTATTGGTCACACTTTACCTCAAAACCCAAAGGGGGGATGAATGCATGACATGTTTCAGACTTCAATGTTTCACATTTAATCAATTGAACCAAAGAATTATCCTCAAACTCAAAAATAAAAACTTCCTTCTCTACTTGATTAAAGAACGTCTCGGAATCTATACCATGAGAGGAGGGATAATTTTCAAGATTTAAAGAGGATACTTCTCCTTTAATATTCATTAAAGAACAATTCATCGTCCTCCATGTCATGACAAGAGTTTTCATCATCAAGACTTGGCTCTTCACAAGAAAGGACTTCTTCAGGGGGTTCACGAAAGGATGCATTATCTTTTGTATCATGAAAATGTTCTTGACCATCAAATTTCGACTCATATTCATCATACTTTTCATAAATAAATTTTCTACTAGGATAAATAAGGTCAAATTCAACTTTAGGTTCATGTTCATCATTGTTTATGGGAGGTTCATTAAGGAATGAATCTTCATCCATATCATGAAAGCATTTTCTGTGACTAATATTAGACCTATCTTCATCAGAATCATCATAATTTTCATTGTCCTTGGGATGAAGATGGTTAATATCAGCTTTGAGGTCATGACTATCATTGCTTATGTGAGGTTTAGGATCTTCTTAAAAAAGCAGGTCATTGAATGGATAAACATGACATAGGTTTTCTTGTTTAGTTATATGGAGTAGGACACAACCTCTTCACAGGGATCAGGGGTCACAAGTTGAAAACCTGTATAGTCCCATGCATCAAAAGAGAACTAATTTTCCTTATCTAACGTGTACTGCCTCTTTGCCTCAAGGAAAATTTAGCAAGTTGAAGGATCATGGTGGCTTTCACATAAATCAAACTAGAGTTCAAAATGTGGAAAGTCAAGAAAATCATTGATGAATTTTTCAAAGAGTGCAAGCTCAACAAGATTAGGGTTCTAGTCTTCTACCTCTCTAAAGAGTGTAACGAAAACGAAGTGGGAGAAAGTATGAAGGTCATAAAGTCATGATGATTGACAAATTCAAGGAATTTGTTAACATGGTCATGGTAATACTCTAAAGGAATGTAAACAAAGATGGGGCAAAGATTCCATGACAAGCATTCAACCACATTTTGGAAAGAGTTGTCAATGCTTTATGATAGGAAAATAACCAAGGAGAGAGAACTTAATCATCCCCAGTATGGTTGCCAAAAATATGTTGATGTTTTTATGGTTAGGTGTCAATCGAGCACCACATCAACATATCAAACTTCTTAGAAGTTGACAAGAAGTAAATGAGAAAGTTATCCCAGGGTTTATAGACATGCGAGTGGGAGTTGAATCCATGTCAATAATGGCAAAGCACAAAGCTCTCGCTTGTCAAGGACTCATAGGTGGAAAAGAAGAGTCCTACATCTAGTAATCATAGTAGGTGAAAGAAAAATATAGAAAAGACCTAATAACCTTAACCATATGTTAAGAAAATAATTGACTAGAATACTTCTATGTTCAAGAAATATTAAATGGACCATACCTCCTTCTACTTGAAAATGAAATAATGAAACCCTCAAAAGATATATTATTTCTTTTTTTCTTTAATTGTTGTTTGATGCACATTATTTAATTTTTTCTTTAATTGTTGTATGTGCAAGAAATATTAAATGGACCATACCTCCTGTTATGCTCCTATACCAATAGGTGTCATATTTCATGATTGACTTGATGAGCTCTGTAAAAAATCAAAAAATTAAAAAATGTAAAGGTATACCCTAAAAGAAAAATCAAAGGGTAAAAAGAATAAAATGGTCAAAACAGAGAAAGAAATGAAGCCAAAACAAAAATAGACCAGGAAAGTGTGCAAGTCCAAATGCCACTACTATTTCATTTTCTGTAATAAGAAATTGTGTGCAGCTTGTTAACTTATGTCACAATTAATGAATAGTCAAACATCTCAAGCTTGGCTAGTTCATATTTTAATTTCATGTTTTAGAGATAGAGAATAAAATTTGACCAAACTATTTAATCTTGGTAGATAAGTAGATAGGTCAAGTAAATAAAAGGAGCTCAACAGTTTAATCTAAGCCCTCGGATGTAATAAGTGCAAACTTAGGTAGGCTTGCCATGTAAATGAAAAAGAAGATTGATAAGCATTTGCCAGTCTAAGTGCACCCAAATAAAGAAGAAAAAATGTTAGGTTAAAGTAGGCAGGGTAGGTAGATGGTGTTGAAGAATGATACTTGTGATGAAAATGTTTCTAAATGTGTTGATCTTTACTTTTATCACAAAGTGTAAGGCAGACATTTCACTTGATGCAGTTCAAGCAAGACAGGGTTAAATAACTAACTTCCATTCACATTTTCCCTAAAAACTTCGCTAATTTCCCCTAAGCATTAAGGTCTTTGAAAGTCAAAGGGGCTCAGAGAATTTCTCTAACTTCTGGAGGGACCGGACCCTCGGCCCAATGATCTAAAAGCCTAAGTGCTGATAAATCATCCATCCATCATTCATTTCATTCCATAAAGTTTGCCTAAGTGAAAAAACCTATTTTACTTAGGAAATGCATGATATCACTTAAAAAACCCCTTTTCTCACTTTAGCCTAAGTTTTAATGTAAACTTTAAAACATTTACCTTGGCGCTTTTTATTTCGCAAGTCATATTAACTTGTAACCATTATTATATAACTCCCGAAAATTATTAACCCTTCCCGTATTAATGTAATTATCTGAAAATCCCGACATTTTATATACATCCCTCCCCGATGGTATATAACTATTATATAGTCAATAGGTATTAATAAATTTATTTAAATATTATTAATAGCCTACCCCGCTGCGCCATATGGGATTAATTAACCATTTGGGTTAATTAATAACCAATCCCCTGACCAATAGAAACAACCCCGATACGATTAGAACGCTGATAAATATATCGGGCCCGCCATACATAACTCCCCGCCATCACCAGAGCCCGTCAACCATCTGATCTCTGCCTTTTCATCCAACGGTTGACGATCATATCGCGACCCCCCTGGTGAACGCGCTTTAAGTCGCGATCACCAGGCGGTTTTCCACCATGCATCGCCTATTCCATATGCTCACTCGCCCTCCATCTAAAATCACTCGACTCCAAAACCAATGCGATCAAACCACTTACCGCCTTCCGCTAACAACAAAAAATCCCATCACACTGATGTCTTCTTCCCGATAATTCCAAAAGTCTCGCCAACCTAAATTTCGCTAAAAACAACGATAAACGTCATTTTCACCACTATTCTCTATAGATTGTGCTCTCATGCAAATTAACGTCCAGTCCATTGTTCCAGCTTTTCAACAGCCACCTGACCAGCAAGACTACAACACGACTTTTGAAACCTGTCAACCAACCTTCCATTGTACGGTTTTCCTCCTCAATCCAGGTACTTATCCATTTTTTCCCTGCAACCCTGCAATTTCAGTTCTCCGCTGGGAATTCTACCAGAGAAAGCCAAATTCAAGATAAAGACAGTCTGTAGTCACCACGAAAGACCCTAAAATTGTTGCTTATTTAATTTTTCCCATAGAAAGCTCGAATTCCAGTTTGAACACATAAGAACCAATTATGGAAACTCCCATAGCCCTGAATGTTGCACCCATGAACGCACCACATAAAGACTTTGATTATTTACCCCTAGCCGACAAAGATTTTCAGATAAAATACCTATCTGGTGATAGTAACCACCTTAAAATATTTTTCCAAATCAAAGATAGTCATCTGAATAATTCTGATATTTTTGGACTGTGGGAATCCAATCTTCCCATGTATTTCCACCCCTCAGTCCATGTTTTCCCAGATATCATTCATCAATGTTGTGCCAACTATGACCATGTCCATAGAGCAGTTATGTCCCCATCCCAAACTGTTCTTTTTCCCATAACTGCTAAGTCCATTAATGAAATGATACAGTTCCACTCCACTCAACCCCTTGCTCCTCTTTCCCTAGGACATCTACTTCAAAAAGCCCCTCAGTTGCCCAAATCAGAGATAACTCGTATTGTTCAAATGTTTATGTTACCAAATTATCAACCCACGGGTCCACCTCCCTATCTGCAAACCTTTTTCATTGAAACTGGTAGATTTATTGTTGACATGATATCCATGATCATGGGATTTAATACCAGTGAATATGTTGATGATATTACTCTAGTTTTGTTGTCAATATTTACTCCTGGACAGCACCCTGTTGCTAGGTATGACTATGCCACTTTCATTGCCAATAAAATCTAATGATCAATTCATGAGTTTGGATAGGGAAGGAGTTTTCAAATACACATCTTTTATATATCATCTTTTGTTATATAATCAGCCAGACAACTTTCCTTTCCCTATCAAGGATTGGACTCAAAAGGAAATTGAAGGTCTGTGATCTTTTGGACCTCAATATTTCACAAAACTCTGGAGTCTCCTTATACCTATAATGAATTCATTGACTGGTTTGTACATCCAGCATCCACTCTGTTGATAGGAGTTCCCCCTCCTAGACTCACTGGTGACATGAAAAAGATTCTCCAACTCTCCAAGCAGTACAGGATAGGTGACTGGTACCTGTACCAAAATTACATAGAAATCAGAATGTATGGGTGTGAACTTTGCCCTTTCAAGTTGCCTAAATATGTGCCCATGAGATTGTTTGCACTAGAGCATTTTAGATAGATCATCAATGCAGACTTAGTCCATTTTTGTAATACAAAGAAAAATGCTCAACTAAGAATCAAGAACCAACTAGGCTCTTATGTCATCAATTCTAGGGATGCATGGAAAGAAGCTGAAAAGATTTTAGAAGATCATCTTAGATTGAAGAAGAGTTTTTGGTGGGTGCCATATGACCCAAATAGTTTCATATGTGACATAAGGACAAGAAACGGGTTATCATTTTATATCCATCATAGGATCCCAGAAATTAAACAATTTGCAAATCGGGATGAATGGGTAGAAGGGACCCTAATTGGACAAATTAGTGAGCAAGAAAAGATGGAATATGCTATGAAAAATCTTGAAAAAACCCTTGACCTGGATTCTTTTGGACAGGTATCATTCAAGCTGCCTCAACAATCAGAAATTGGCACATCCTCTGCTGGAACTTCTCAACAGTCTCCACAGGAAGCCAACATACCAGCTACATCCAAAGGTAAAGAAATAGAGACCACATAGCAGCCTACAATGACAGATTAGCCTGCAAAGTCTAGAGAACAGAGTCAAGTGCAAAATCCTCCAACTCAAACTAAAGCAGCAGAAATTCCAGCATTGAAAACTACTCTAAATGAGGAAAGAAACAAAAAGAGGGACAGAGAAACCATCACACCTATCAGTGGGCCAATAGCACAACATGGAGCAAAGAGAAAAATATTCAACCCTCTGTCAGAAGAGGACATAATTGAAGAAACTATACACAGCCAGAGAGAAGAAAGAGCTAGCTAGCAAACCCCACCATTGGGGGTAATCTCAACTAGCTCACAAAGGCAGGAGCTAGAAAGACAGCACAGTGTAGAAGTATCTTCCACCAGGACACAAAGCAAACAGGCCTCAGACATTAAGAAGAATTTCACAGAGATAAAGGCCAGGAATGATCCAATAAGGCTTCAAATTTATGGTCAATATTTGAAAATGGCTCCCACAAACCAACAGAGATTAATGTCAGCCTACGACATTAAAGAAGGTAAAATGTTAATGAGTTATTTTAAGCCAAAAGTGCAGCAACCCCAGTCAGCAGCAGACTACATTAGAACTAACTTGGAAGTCCTAGCCAAAGATATTCATCCTATGGACCAGATTGAGCTTCACAAGCAGACTAGGGAAATGGTTTATTCCACACAGACTGACAAAGCAATGCTAACCCACAAATTGTAGAATTCCTTAGACAACACAACAGCTCAATTACATTTGGAGAGAGCCTCTTCTCTGGCCAAGGATAACAGGATCAAATCATTGGAAGAGATCATAATTGGATTGGGACATGTTCCAAAGATGCTAAAGGCATACAGGCTCTGATTAAAAAGAAAGAAGAGGACATTTCTGCCATAAGAAAATAGCTAAAGCGACCTCCTTCAAGGCATTCACAAACTGTAGAAGTTATACAGCAGAAATCTGAAGAAGACATGATGGACCTGCTCTTTAAACTTAATGAAAGATTGAATGATACAGAGCAGGCATTAGAAAAGGCACTGAAGGAAAAGCGGGGAGAGTCGACCTCACAGCCTCCTGAGGTAATCCCCATAGTCTCAACTGTAGTTCCCTCTACACTTGGAACAGCATCAGCTCCAAATATCCTAGCAATCACAGTAGAGGTAATTAGAGGTACATCAACATCAGGTACAACACCAGGTAGCAGTACTAATATGAGCACTGAAGAATTGATAAAAGCCATGGAGGAATTGAGATTGCAGGTCACAGAGTTGAAACAAGTGAAAGATAAATTGGCTAAGGCAGAGAAGAATTATGACATTTCCAAAATAAGTGTTGTGGAAAAAACTAAGGAGATTAAAGCCTTATAAAGTAAAGTAAAAACATTAGAACAAGAGCTTACCTTTGATAAACCCTTGGCAGAAATCAGGAAAATCCTTTGGGCTAATATCATTCAATCTATAAATGAAATATGGCCATATATCCAAGTGATCTATAAGCAAATCAACTTAATAAAAACATCCCATGGAACGATTCAGCAGACAAGAGCACAGTTGGGTAAAATGCCAGAGGAAGCCAATGGGCATATACAGTTTTTGAATAACAGGAACAGAGAACAGCGGGAAGTACTTGGCATCTCAGACAGGACAGACACCATTTTGGAAATCAAAAGAGTTATTACCAAAAGAACTTTGATGCAGAACTTAGAGAGAAGGTGCCAGGATATACAAGTAGAAATCAATTCTTTTATGGAGAAATTCACAATTTTGTAGAGTAAATGGCTACCAATTACTTCGGCCATTGATGATAAGTTAATGAAACACATTGATTATGTAGATAAATTGAATAAGTATGTTGGCAATCAAGCTAGCTCATCATTAAGTGCAGCAGAAGTGAAAACACTTCCCACAGGCCGAGTTCTCTATGACAGTTTAGAGAACCTATTCTAAATTGAGCATGAGGTAAAGCACTTATTCACCATCTAGCCTAAATTTTTTAGGTATACAGAAACTGATGAAACTCTAAGGAAAGTTCAGAAGCACAAATTGCCAGAGCAGAAATGGTGGGAAAATATGTTAGAAATTTTGTAAATTTACCTTTGGTAAAATGTAATTTTTGTGCTATTTACCTTGCTGAGGTCAACAAAGATGAATAAAAGTGAACAGGGGACAAAACAGGTTGAAGAGTATCAGAGAAGGTAAAGAGAATGTGTCAAACAGGGCAGCCAGCATGAAGTTACCATAGAAGATAGTAGCAAGCCAAATAAAAGGGTTTGCCTCTAGCATACCCAGCACAAATAGGAACAGCACATCATCAGTTTGCTTTCCTCCTATTTTCAAGACTAGTTGTCTCAATTTTCTTGTAAAAATGATTAGTCATCACTAGAATATATCTCACTCTGTTATGAGATATTTTGTGTAAAATATTTTTGTATAAATACTCCCTCAATTGGAGTATTGAGTGTGGATTCATATACATTACTGTAATACTAGTCTTTTGGAATAAGGTTTTGATTGGATCAAATTTTCGTATGGTTTGCTAGACAAAGAATTAATGCAAGGGACTTTTCACAGATTTCTTGAAGCAAACACTGGATCAATAAGTCCTCTATACCTTATGTTTTTAAGTTTTTCTTGTTTATTATATCATCTCTGTTTCACATCTGAATGATAACAAAAAAGAGTAATTCAGAATATGCTTTATTGCACTCTATCTTCAAAAGTTATCATTTTCTATGTTTTCTTCTGAATTAGGATAAACAGTGAAATCTTAATTCCTCCTGTTTTCTAGTTCTACCACTTTGATTATGTACTAAAGAATATTTAACTGCTCTTTATTAGTAATCATCCAAGTTCCCTCTTGAAATAGGTTGAAGGATTCTTAATTGCCCTTCACCCATTTTGAAACCCATTCCATCTATTCCAAGTCTTTATTTGTTCCCTGTTTGACCATATTGCCCTGTGAAACCATCCTTTGTTAAGAAACCAAGTCCAGTTAAGCCATCTTACTTGAATCCATTAGCCTAATGGCCTGAACTACTGAGTCTTATCTCTTTGCTATTGAATCTCACCACCCAAATTCAAACAAACTCCTAAACTTCACAACCAGCCTAATATCTTCAAAAAACAAAGCTAAAACTTAAAGAGAGAGCCCTCTCTGGATGCAGATTGGCTATAAACTATATCTAAATGATTGGTTTGTGGTTACCTTGGCCTCCTTTCCCTTTCTTAGAACTTTTGGGAAAACCTGACTGATAACATAGTGGCGACTCCACTGGGGACCTGAATAATTTATCTGTTACTATTGTCTACATTCTAAGCTACAGACGGACCCTCAAGCTAGCCAGGTAGCCTTTGAAATGCTTTTTCTTTGCAATTACAAAATTAAATGAATACTACTTCATTCTATCTCTGATCCAGCTATTAGATTGGACATTTGGTTTCAAATACGTGATCAGTTCCTCGTGTCAAATAAAGTCTTTGAGAAAATTAAAAACCCATATCTAAAAGCTTCTTAAAGAAATTGTTAAAGTTGTATCGTCATACCCATTTATAGAAAAACTCAAAAAAATATACCTAGAAACTTGGCTTCAGAAAGGATTCATTACACTAGATATAATCCTAATCCAAATACACCATCTGTGTTTGAAAACCCTAATATGATTCCTAGGATTCTTAGGAGGCAAGAGAGCCAAGACAGTTCTGCTAGTTCTCGGCCTCTGTATAGATCAAGATCTTGTCCTGTGAAGTCGGTTTTGTTGGAAATAATACTGAGAGGGGGGGTGAATCAGTATTATCAAGTCAAATATTCCTTTTTCAAAGATCAAATGATATACACTACTTCAGTTAATTAAACCTGTGTATATACGTAACTATGCAGAAGGAAACTCGCGTATACAAAGCAAACTTTTGACTTACTTAATCTTTCTGATGTTGATTATTAATCTATGTTTCAGAATCAAATAACCAGTAACCAGAAATAGTAAAATAGAGCAGAAAGACAATCACACATAAGAACACAAGATATAAGGTGGAAACCCAATGTGGGTGAAAACCACCTGCTGCAATTCGTCTCTATCTTCTTGTAAATTAGAAACTTGTTTTACAATGTACTGGTGCAGTCCTTTACCAGTATGCACGCTACAACCTGCAGAGAGCTACAACCCTCTCTCGTTCTCTAGCTTCTCCTGGAAGGGAGCTACAACCCCCTTTAGCTCTTTCACTAGCCAATATACTAGTACGTAGGTGTTGGCCTACTGAAGGCTACAACCTTCTCTTTCTTCCAAGGACCATGTTTCATAAATTTTCAGACTGGATCGATGAACATCAATCAATCATCAAGAATTTCACCATCAATAAATCTCCTTTTCACCAATTAGATCTGAATCAAGTAGATACTTCTCTGACAGATGTACCCAAAACACAGTACCAGAAACCCCACACCAAAATCTGAACCCAAAACACAGCAGCAATAAACAGAAGCAACTAGATCACAACTCAAAATATATATGCTATTTCAATAACCTGCAACATGTATGCATACGGCTTTGTGTCTGGAATAACCTCCGTATACATTGTTTTCATTCACTGAACCAGCGTGTATACGTGCCTTAGCTTCACTGAACCTGTGTACAATTCTATAAAGGATATTAATTCGTTCTTTCAGATATTCAAACACTAATTAACCCAGATTATCAGTGTTATAGATCAAGCAAGTGTCACATATAACAGACCAAAATCATACAAAGATACTATCATTCAAGCCTAAAGATTATGACCCATCAATAGAACTTATCCTTCTCTTTGCGCTAAGGTTCCTCCTTCATTCATATCTAGATCTGCACCATAACCCAATTACCAGTATTCCATATCTAGCACTTTATCAGATATTCAATGATAATACAGATGATCCTTTACCACATGATCTCCTTCCTCTTTTATAGTCTTAGGCCTTCCACAATACCATGGTCCAAAACCATAATAAACCAATAGCACAGACCTAATACTTGGGATCAACACTTCTGACGAGGTACCATGGTCCAAAACCATAGGTTCAAATACCAAGGACTAACTACCACGGACCAAAGGTAAGTTCTCCAACATATACACGCTTTTGTAATGTCTAACCCGCGTGTATACGTGTCTTCGTCTAGATGAACCTGCGTATATGTATTTTCCTTCATTCTGAGAACCTGAACTGAGATCTATTATCAAAGAGAGTTGCCATCAAGGACAACACCTATGCCATGGCCCCAAACCTGTGCCATAATGCCAACAGGTTTACCTTGAGGATGAACCTATTGATGAGTGGTTTGAAACCCATTTATTTGTTACATTTTCGGAATCTGAGTTAGCCCACATAGTTCATGATCCCATATTTCTCAAAGATTTACAGCTTGAAGTTGTAACTTCACATCTTGATAGACATATGCATAACTCCATTCAGTCAGATCTTACCTTTGAAGGAACACCAAACCTTTCGGTGATCACTACTACTCCCCCAAGTCTATCATCAACACCTCAAACTTTCCAACCTTAAGCTACACCTTTCACCCCTCCATCTACAACTCATATTCCCATTGTCATCCCTACCACACCAGTTGCCTCATCTAGTCCTGTAACCATGGCAAACAGGTATTCTCCTCTGCACTTACCTTCCAACCCAGGGGCTATGCCCCAAGACTATCAGAGTAAGATTACCCCATTTAATGGTACTGGCACTTACACAGCTCAACAACATACCAAGAAAATGACAGACTATTTTGAAATATATGAAGTTGATGCTGATGATATTAGAATGAGAGTATTTGTTCAAAGTTTGACTAGATATGTTAGAACTTGGTTTAGAGCCTTTCTTGAAAACAACATAAATGACTTACAAGCTCTTTATTAGACATTCTTAAATAGATGGGAAAAAAGAAAGACCCTCTCCACATTTTATCAGAATATGAAAGCCTGAAAAGAGGCATCCAAGAAACTATCCAAGATTACTGTACTAGGTTTAATAATGTTTACCAAGCTATTCCTCAAAATCTTAGACCTCCTTCAGAATTGGCATTAATCAAATTCCCTGATGGATTTGATTCTGATATGGAATACCAACTTAGGGAAAGAGCTCCTCGAACCTTAAAAGAGATGCAAAGTATAGCTGTAAACGTTGAAGCCACCTTGATATCTAAATGAGCTAGAGCGAGAGCTGAAAGGAGGATACCTTTTAAACAAGAACCATCTACCTATGAACAGAAATTAGATGATATTATTAAAGGAATGGACAGGCTTGGTGATAGAGCAGAAACAATTGAGAGAAAATCCCCTTGGGAGGGTCGACCAAACAATACTGGTAGAAATCCAAATTTCAGGAAGAACCAAAATCCTAATACTGGAAAGACTAGACCTGACCAAAACATTAGGCCCCCATTCCAGGAAAATTATGTTGAAGCCTCAAATTCTGATGAACCAACAGAAGACACTCAAATTAATTTGATGGGACTTAACAATGAACAACAAGTCTTCTTGACCCAAGAGGATCAGGAAGCTCACATGCTTGAACAATTCCAAACTAAGTCAGGTGAATCATTTGACTTCAGGGAGGGATATGATACAGCTATTTATGAAGTCCACAAACAATACAATCTGAGGAGCAGAAGAATAGATGTTCCTGAAACCAACAAACAGAAAGATACAAAATAGTCCAACAAAGGTAAGAGTAATACCATCCATGTACATATTCTTTCCAGAAACAACCCGAATCCAAATAACCCAATAATTGAGGATGTATCCGAGAATCAACCAAAAAAAAAAACAATCTTCCACTTATATTCCTCCCAAAGGAAATGTAGAAGAACCTCTAGGAGTTGATTTGGAAACAACTTCAGCTCATAACCCCATTCTTGAAAAGGAAAGAAATACAGAAAATACAACAAAAAAAGAGAATCCCACTATCCGAAATAGAAGAACTCAAACTGAAAAACCTTTTAATCTTGAGGCTGAAGTAGGCAAATTAAAAATAGTAGTTCCATTATCAGAATTGGCTAAACATGATGTCTACAGAGGTCAAATCAGTATATCACTACAAATTTCTATGAATGAAGATTCAGTAAATGTTTTTGATGATCAACCAAAATTGATTTTTGGCCCTGAGGTAAATGGAAAACCAGTAGATGGAGGAGTCCCTCCTTTCTATGTAAGTCTAAACATACATGATAAAATAATTCATAACGCCATGTTTGATTCTGGTGCTTCTCATAACTTAATGCCAAATCTGTGATGGAGAAACTGGACCTAGACATCACTAGGTCGTATAAATACCTTTTCTCTTTTGATTCAAGCCAGGTCAGATGTCTAGGATTGATCAAAGATTTATGTGTATCGCTAGTCCAATATCCTGCCAAAACCATCTTAATGGACATTGTAGTAGCTAATATCCCATCGAAGTATGGTATGTTACTGTCTAGATCTTGGGGTGCAAAGCTTCAAGGATCTCTAATGTTGGACATGTCTTATGCTACTATTTAAGTATTTGGTCAACCCAAGAAACTATACAGAGAAACTTTAATGAAACATGTGGTGAGTAGCCAGGATAGACCTCAAAATTTCCCTTTCTACTCCATACACTCTGATATGGATTCTTTCATCCTTTACAATGCTGAAATTGATCCTTTGAATGAAGTCAAGGTTTTAGCAGTTGAACAAGAAGAAATTACAAATGAAAAGTATATTATTCAAATTCAAGAAATTTCTAATAACAATGATACATCAGATACTCAAAAGGAACCAGAAGAAACTAAAAAACGAGATCTTCCTATCAAACAAATCCCTGAGACTCCTGTACTAACTAAGAACATGAGGTCCTTTGGTACTTAGAATTTCATGGTTCAGTTAACAAGTTAGGAGTAGGAGTAGGAATTTGGGTGCACAATCTTGAGAATAATCATGTTGAAGGCCATGCCTACAGATTAAACTTTAAATGCACTAATAATATGGCTGAATACGAAGCTCTGTTGCTAGGTCTTAAACTGGTCAAACGTTTAGGGGCGATTAGGGTATCAGTCCAAGGAGATCCTAATTTAATCATTTGTTGGGTTGTGTTATATTCTTTCCACAACAAACCTACGTAGTGAACCGGGCGGTTAGAGGGGGGGCAGCAGCCCCCCCTGTCCGGGGGGGTTTGAGGGGGGTGGGTACCCCCCTCTACGGGTTTCGGGGCATTGCCTCGGGAAGAAACAATTTGGACCCTATATTAGGTTGGGCGAACCTACCTATGGTTTTCGGTCCATGGTTTTGGACGCGATGGTTTTGAGTCGATGGTATTGGATGCTTCGGCATGTATAAATATGTATTGTAACATTGAAAGGAACATAATGAAAAATCAAGCTGGTAGTCCCGGTTTTTGGATCCAGGGGAAAATCTTTGTGCATATGTGTTTTATGTGTTATGCTCTCACATTGTTTATTTTCTTTGTTTTAGAAT
>APFE031413155.1:0-13276 GCA_000404065.3 Pinus taeda | reverse complement strand
AACATTAAAATTATTATTAGTATTGATGTTATTAACAACATTTAATAATGACATTAATATTACCAATAATACAATTATTATTAGCATTAACAATGCTAAGTTATTAACAATGATATATTAATTATAACATAAATACACTATTGATATGATTAATGTAATAATATTATTATATGTAACCTGTCATGTTATTATTACATCTAGTAATTCATTTTACTTTAATGTAATAATGTTTTTATACTATATAATGTTGTTGTTAATGTTATTAAATATATTAGTGGTATTATTAATATTACTATTATTTATAACATTTAGGTCATAGTGTTAACATTAATAATCATAATGTTGATGATGATATTGTTATCAATACATATAAGTAATGAGGAAGGAAATTAATACTAACAAACCATCATCATTATCACTAATATTAATAACAAGATTAACAATGTTCTGTTATTACTACTAATTTATTAATTATAACACGCACATATACACTTAATATTTTTAATATAATAATATTTATGTAAGGATCATATTGTTATTATTAATATTAATATCATTAACAATAATAATGTTAGTATAAATAAACTTAAAAGTGTTATATTTCCTTAATACCCAATAAATTTATTTGTAATTTTCCAAGGGTAAAAATCTAGAAATATAAACAACAAATGTTCTAGAAGCTTAAATCACACATGCACTGAGTTTTCTAACATCCACAACAAAAGATAAATTAGAAGACAAAGACGTCAATACATAAAAACACAGGATATACCTAGGACACCCCAACTCCGGGAAACCTGCAACGTTGTGTGTATTCTATTATTCTAATCTACCACAAAGGATTTTCATCTAAGAATTACAAGGCAAAAATTCCTAGTTTACAAGAAGTAAAATACTCATCCACTCTTTAGCTAAATCGATTCCCTTCGTGCCTATTGGATCTACAAAATTCCTGCACAAACCAACAATTTGATCCACACATGCAAGCACACTTTCTCTCTCCTACATTCATGTGTGAATGGACCTTTGCATTTAGCTGTAGATGCTTGAATATCACTCGATTTATTCTTCTCAAATGTTGAGGTCTACAATCTGCCAAAACCCTCACTCTTCCTTCCCTTCTCTTTCACACCTACTTGTGCTCAACTGGATTGCCACCAACTCCCATGCACCTATGTCGCAACTATCTAATCTCACTTCCTAAGTCATGCCCTCATTTTCTAGTAAATGTTGTTGCTGTATCAAACTTAAAATCTCTGCAAATGTTGCTAGGTGGTCCTTCTTGTACCCTTTCGTCCACTTCTATCCTTTCATTCCACAAATGAAAGTTAGATGCATCATTAAATTGGTCTTCAGATATGAGACCCAGATATTCAATACTGCCAAATTACATTGTTAAATACAAATCACACTAGTCGATTCAATGCACACTACTCAAAACCCTAACAACTAAATCGATGTGATAACTTGCTTCCTTTGAATCACATAATTTTCTCTTGAAGATAAAATATGTTCATGTTCCTCAATCAAAAACTAAGCTCTCATACCATGTTAGATTTCGCTAAAACTCGGTGAACTCATTTGTAATTTTCTAGAGGAAAAAACCAAGAGATATAAACTACTGATATCATGGAAACTTAAATCACAAACACACTGAGCTTTGTAACATGCATAATGGAAGATAAATCATAAGACAAATGTGACAACACATAACACAAGATATACCCAGGGAACACCAACTCTCGGGAGAACCTACAACATTATGTGTATTTTATTATTCTTCTGTAATAAAATTTTTTCTTTAGATAATTACAACAATGGAAAAAATTCCAGTATGTCATAACTGAAATACTCATCTATTCTCCAGCTAAATCGATTCCCTTCCTATGCACTAGATTTGTGAAATTCCTACACAAACCAACAATTCAACCAACCTTAATCGTTTCTCTTGGAAAGAAATAAAAGCATCATTTTCAACCATATTCAATCATAGGCGTTATATTCAACATTCCAAAGTCAACAAGGGAATAGACGTTAATATAGTCATTAAAGTTAATATGTAAGCTAAATAATGATTTGTGTTTATGTGATTATAGATAATTGAAAACAATTCTAGACCTACAAAAGTGTTCTTCAGCCATGGCATTGGGAATAATTCCCTTGAGTCAGTGGTCATAGCTTAAATGAGTGATTTAACATAGTAGTTAAGCTACCTTTCGGTATTGTATTTAAATCTTTTACACCACGACAATGGAGTTTTTGTGAGCTTTGCATCGTTTTTTTACATATGTACTATATAAGGTCAGACATTTGTAATTACAATTTATTGGAATTTCAAAATAAGACGTAATTAGAATCGTATTTTTCAAATTGTCATTTTATCATTTAATGTGTGTTGAAAATCAATGTACCATAAAATTTCTAGCTTTGATTGCGTGTTAATATTTTTTATTAATTTTATTTAAATTCTGGTAAATAATTATATGAAAAATGTAATTTTGAATTATTGAAACTGTATGATTTTAATTAAAGAGAAGTTTTTGAAACAAAATTTAAAATATAAAAGTTAATTATTTAAGTTTTAAAAATTACAACTTTATCTATTATTATATAACATTCTAATAATTTTCCAAATTTCTTCTCTATTTAATTATTAATTATAAGAAAAATAAATAATTATGGACCCTCTATTGGAAATTCACACATTAATCCTTTTCTTAATTATAGATTCCAAATAGATGATTGGTATTGAAAGATGTTGACATATTCTCGTAATGTCCTGTAGATGGATTCATGGATTTTCAAATAATAACTTCCTTGTATATCTAAATATTATGCTTAAGCAATGTTTAAATTAAATATTAACTAAGTATAATGTAGATTAATGAAAATTAGATTTACATACATTGAAAAAATACCTTGTAAAAGGTACACATCTTTGTGACCTCACATTGAAAAAGGTGCATATGGTTATGAAAAGTTTGGCCATTTATCAAATGCCTATAAGTTGATGCACATTCCTCATTTCCCCATGGTAGTTCATTCACAGTCTTCACTGTAATGTGTAGTAGAGTAACTACCTAGGGTTCCACCTTTGTTAGTCTCCTTGATGAAAGAAAAGATTTTCTTTATTCATCCACCTTAATGTTTTGTTTCATTTATGTATTTAATATGGTAGTTTTTTAATAAATGGTATTGTTTACTATACTATATTTTTATAAAGACTTACCATGATTAACAATTAATGAGAATTATGAAACACCTAGTCTCATTCACCTCTACTCGTCCTGGTGTCTTGGTTATTAGCGTGGTTCCTAGACTTCCAAAACACACTCATATTATCATTCTCATCCCTTGGTAGCATAAACAAATCCAAAAAAAATGAAAACCCATTCATGCCCCTTCATCAAAGCCCTGAATTCATTACTCTGTTTCAAATTCAATTCCTCTTTCACATATTCAGGTTCTTGGAGCATGATTTTAGATTTGGGTGGAGAACGCTAAGGTTTCTAGCATTGGAAACTCTAGCATTTATGGCTAGGGCTTGAGAAGTGGAGCAGTTGGTTAACTTCTCCATAAGAAAGCTTCAACATTATTGATTCGGGCAGTACCCATAATTTTATTGATTGTAAGTTAGCCAATGAATTGAATTGCTTCCTATATCTAGCACCATAGTGTCAATTGATGGTTGCAAGTGGAGGAAGCATAAATTGCTCTGGAAAGTGCCATAATATCAAGCCATCCATGGGAGAATATGTATTGAGTAGCCCAATGCTTTCCATTCCAATGGGTGGAGCTAATATTTTACTAGGAGTCCAATGGCTACAATCTTTGGGTACAATAGCTTTTAATTTTCAGGAACTTTTCTTGAAATTTTTTTGGGAAGGAAAGAAAGTTGAATTGAGAGGTATCGAAGGAAAACCTGGAAAGATAATCAACTCTAACAACATGACAAAGCTTCTAAATAAAGAACAACGGGGTGTAATTGCACAATTATGTTTACTAGAGGATCCCACATAGAAATCATGTATTTCTCCATATCTCCAAAACGTGTTGGACAATCATTCCAAGGTATTTGAGACTCTCAAAGGCCTCCAACCTATTCGTGATCATGATCATGCTATTCATTTGATTCCACCAAATGTTCCTCCAAACATCACCCCTTACATATATCCATATTCCCAAAGGAGTGGGAACTCATTCAAAATTTGCAGAAGATTACAAGAACTTGACAAGGAAGGAAAAATCATATTGGAACGTGAAGAGGTCACAGAACCGAGAAATTGAAAACTACGAAATAGATCAATTTCAGAGTATCTCATCAAGTGGAAGAACTTACCCTCTGAAGATTCCACATGGGAGGACAAGAATTTATATAGAAGCATCAAGAACTACTCAAGCATTGAAGACAACACTTTTTGAAGGAAAGGGGCATTTTAGGTCTCTATACTACTAGTGTAACCCATTATTGTTATTAGTGCAACCCCCTTATTATATTGTTGTGCCCATGTAGTCGCCATACTATTATTATTTTTCCCCATAGAAGCCCACTATTGTTATTATTGTGCGCTTACATTATTATTGTTATGTCGGCTCTGATTATATTATGACAACTTAGACACTTATATATAGAAAGGAGCTCTTTTCATTTGTACCATTCAAGAATTGTTTATTTGTGTAATGTAAAGGAGGTTTCCCCCTCGAAGAGGCTGGATTCCAAGGCGTTGATCTATCTTTTCTATCTTTTTGTGAACTAGTTTCATAACATTATATCTCATTTGTATATAAAGATTAACTTTAAATGGTTAAATATATTGTTAATGGGCTTACACATAGTTAAATAAAGAATATCAATTTAAGAGATAATTACATTAGCTCGTTAATAAAATAATATCAATTTAGAAGATAATTAGCTTAGCTTATCCCTTGATCATCCTTTGAAGCACATCCTAAGTGCATAGAAGCTCATAGTGGAACTGATATCCCGTAACGACTTTTTATATAAGGCATGTTTTGTATTTTTGCAATTTTATTTCTCACTCATGGTCTATTGGAACCTCATCTAGGACCAAAAGACTTTATGTTCTTCCCATAGTAATTTCTAAGGCCTTGAGAGCAATCACCACTATACAATTATATGAGCAATAATATTTCACTTAAAATATGAATATCCCTTTTAAAAATCCCATAAAATCCCATGAGATAACTCAAGACTCTACTAATGACTTATAAGTCTTAGAAACTTCACCTCAAGTTTATTTCCCAAATTTTCTTTGTTTTACCATAGTTAAAATCCCCAATCCCCAAAACTTGTCCCTCTTATGAACAAACTCTTAAGAAAACACAATATTTTTAGATTAAATATCTTAAAAATATATATATTATATTATATAATTTAACTCATCCTTTCTTATAAAAAAACTCTTAAAAAACCCCATATTATTATTAGAGATTAAATATCGTACCAAAAAAATTATATATATATATAACTAAATATCGTACTAAAAAATTATATGTAAATTTAACTTTATTACCATAATTTATACTTTATCTTTTACTATTTCAAATATGAACAATTTTTTTTAATTAAAACGTGTAACATAAATTTCTTAAAGGCCTTTACAATGAGGTAATAAACTACTTGTATATTGGAATGTGCATACTTTATTTGTCCATGAGCATTTCTAAAGCATGATTACGCTGCTAAATAACATGTGTTTACTTTCCCATCGGTTTAATCACTATGTTAAACTATGTTTACCTAAAAAGCTTTATTTCTGTGTACCATGGACCAGTTATTCTGATTCTGATTCAGTTAACTTGGGGTTATGAATGAGGTTAATAAATTTATTAATTATTAATATTCGTTACTTCACAATGTTGCATTGCTCCATCCAAGTAAACGTACCTTCCTCGTCATCATTCACTTTTCTGATAAGCACAGGCTATGTGGTCGCCGCAGCCACTCTGGAAACTACACCAACGCGTTGTCCATTCACTTAAGGATGTCCAATTAGCGCACCTCCGATCAAACACACCTTCCTCGTCGGTCTTCTCTATTGGATAAGGAGAGACCATGCAGGCGCACCGGCCATTTGGAAACCGCTCACGCGTGAACGCTGTTTCCACACGGTATAGCGTGTTTAATATTCAACTCTGGCTATATATATACCGGACTAATTCCCTAACATTACTTTATGTAATCTAATCTGCTCAGCAATTTGAGTATTGTAAGCGGGTAAAAGTCATTGTCTGAATTTTCTTACATTCCATCGCGATCTAATTATTCAAATCTGTATATAAGTGGTTTTCGAATTTCCTTTCAAACCGTTGTAATTGAAATCAATTTCGGAAAGGATTTCTGAGAATAAACACCATCACTTCTACCATCACAATAACCAGAACAACGACTCGGAAGCGACGCCGTACGAGAAAGCGATAAAGGAGGAGAAGCACCATAAGCGAATGGAGCATTTAGATGAACTGGGAGCAGTCGCTGCTGGAACGTTTGCACTGGTACTATATATATATCTCTTATTCTGTAATTTTTAGTAAGTTGATAAACTAAATCAGCTTTATAGAGTTTACGTATACAATTATAGGATTACTAATTCTCTCATTGGGTATGCAGTACGAAAAACATAAAGCAAAGAAGGATCCAGAGAACGCGCACAGGCACAAGATTGAGGAGGAGTTTGCAGCAACAGCTGCCGTGGGAGCTGGGGGCTATGCCTTCCACGAGCATCACAAAAAGAAGGCAGCCAAAAAGGAAGTAAAAGATCACCATTTCTAGCCACCTGCGCCCCGTACCTATGCTTTAAAACGGTTTTCATTCTTTCGCTGAAAAAGTCATCCGTCATGTTGACACTGGCTTCAGCTTCATTCCTTCATTGTATCTCTTTATGATCCTAATAAGCATTTTAACGTAAATACTTAATAGTATTGTGATGCTGTTATTGTTATTACTATTTGTATGGTGATTCTTAGTCCACCAACACCTCAATTCCAATTCCATACCTGCAAAATTGTCATAGCTTAAAAGAGTGATTTAACATACTAGTCAACCTAATTATACCACTGGGAATGAAAGATACCTCTTAATATCCTTCGACTTTAGAAAAATTGTTTTTCTTGTGTATCTAAATGCACTTATAATTAAAAACCAATTATAAACCGAATGTGTCTTTTATAATTGACTATACATGTATAATGATGAAAATTAGATTCCACTACTTCAAAAAAAAATACTTTATAAAAAGTACATATTTCCAAAACTTGATTTTGCAAATGGATTTATAAAATGATTGGCCATTTATCAAATGCCTAGATGTTCATTAACATTCCTCACTTCCCCATGACAAGTGGCTTAGCTCTTATGAATGTGGACTACTGAAATTCCCTCTCATTCTCATTCTCATTCTCCTCCACTCTTGGAATAAAAAAATCCAAAAAATCTTATACCCCATTTATGCCCCATCATCAAAGCCCTTAATTCACTAATCTATTTCAACTTCAATTCTTCAATTCTTCCTTTAGATGTTTGGCTTCTTGGAGTAAGATTTGGGTAGAGAATATTAGGGTTTTTAGACCAGGTAACTTTCGCATTTATGGTGAGGGTTTGGGAGGAGCTTCTGCTTCGGACTAAGAGTGGTGGAACTTTCGGTAAGATCCAGTGATACCAATGGAATGATTATGGTGACAACAATAAAAAAATTCTCGTAAATTTTGGGATTTTGTAACAACAATTGAATGATTTCAGATTGTGCTATTGGTAAGGTTTTGTGTCATCCTTAATTCTTTTTTTTTTTTTAACAATTGTACCATTTTTTTAACTTAAGAAAGGATGATTTTCTAGAAATTATCTCTCCATTCTAATCCGTCCCATGGATTTGTTTCATTTTAAATAATGTGTTAGCCTAAGAGCCTAAGCTTTTAGAATAATTTGATTTTTGATGTTACACATAAAATAAGTTGTGAAATATAATTGGCTTGCAAATCACCCACAATTTGAAATAGGGAATTACATCAACCTGGACATGACTAGAAGCAAGGAATTGCATCAACTTATTTGGATAAGACAATAAGTATAATTAGTACTCCAATAAACTCACTAACCACTTATCACTTAATCAAAAAAATAAACCTTCACCACTCATCCAAGAAGCTTGCTTTTTGCATCACTAGAGCTCAAGACTACAAATATCAAGATGCGTACAATGTATCTAGCAATAAATGAAGAACTGGATCCCGTTCCTTTGGAATCATATTCCATAACTAATAACTTAGTTGATAATCATATGTGCTTACTTGATTGACTATATTCTTGATAAGAAATAATTCCTTTGGAATCATATTCCATAACTAATAACTTAGTTGATAATTGTATGTGCTTACTTGATTGACTATATTCTTGACAGGAAATAAGTAATGTTGAAGCTTGCTTATGAATGTTTTTTTCTTAAATATTTTTTTCTTCATATTGAGCATCTTGATTTACTAATATGCTTCCTTGTATAATAAGTAATTCACTAATTCACTAATTGACTAATATGCTTATTTTAAAGTTTAGCACTTTTTTAGGTATATGTTTGTTTGTCAAAATCTAACAAAGATTTTTTTGGAATCACAAGTTTAAGTAATGTAATTTCTATAGCATTAAAAAAAAAAAATTAAACAATGAAAAATTACACATTATTTTTTGCACTCCAAACTGAGTTTGCAAGTGAACAAATTTGATCCCTCGAAGCTCACGTTAGATCCCTACTTATGATGGATCTATGTTGCTGTATTTAAAATAATTTTTTATTAATGTTAAGCATAGCATTAGAATTATTAGTAGTATTGATGTTAAGCATAACATTTAATAATGACAATAATATTACCAATAATACAATTATTATTAGCATTAACAATGTTAAGTTATTAACAATGATACATTAATTATAGCATAAATACACTATTGATATGATTAATGTAATAATATTATTATATGTAACATGTTATTATAACATGTAATAATTCATTTTAATTTAATGTAATAATGTTTTTATACTATTATAATGTTGTTGTTAAAGTTATTAAATATATTAGTGGTATTATTAATATTACTATTATTAATAACATTTAGGTCATAGTATTAACATTAATAATAATAATGTTAAAGATAATATTGTTATCAATACATATAAGTAATGAGGAAGTAAATTAATACTAACAAACCATCATCATTATCACTCATATTAATAATAAGATTAACAATGTTCTATTATTAATATTATTTTATTAATTATAACACACACATACACTTAATATTTTTAATATAATAATATTTGTGTAAGGATCATATTGTTATTATTAATGTTAATATCATTAACAATAATAATGTTAGTATAAATAAACTTAAAAGTGTTATATTTTCTTAATATCCAACAAATTTATTTGTAATTTTCCAAGGGTAAAAATCTAGAAATATAAACAACAAATGTTCTAGAAACTTAAGTCACAAATGCACTGAGTTTTCTAACATGCACAAGAAAAGATAAATTAGAACACAAACACATCAATACATAAAAATACAGGATATACCTAGGACACCCAACTCCGGGAAACCTGCAACGTTGTGTGTATTCTAGTATTCTAATCTGCAGCAAAGGATTTTCATCTAAGAATTACAAGGGAAAAATTCCTAGTTTACCAGAAGTAAAATACTCGTCCACTCTTTAGCTAAATCAATTCCCTTCGTGGCTATTGGATGTACAAAATTCTTAAACAAACCAACAATTTGATCCACACATGCAAGCACACTTTCTCTCTCCTACATGCACATGTGAATGGACCTTTGCAGTTAGGTGTGGATGCTCGAATCTCACTTGATTTATTCTTTTCAAATGTTGAGGTCTACAATCTGCCAAAACTCTCGCTCTTCCTTCGCTTCGCTTTCACACCTACTTGTGCTCAACTGAATTGCCACCAACTCCCATGCACCTATGTCACAACTCTCTAATCTCACTGCCTGATTCACACCCTCATCTTCTAGTAAATTTTGTGGTTGTATCAAACATAAAATCTCTGCAAAGGTTGCTATGTGGTCCTTCTTGTACCCTTTCTTTCTCTTATTGAATTTAGCAGTATAATGCCCAAACTAGTGGCACGAGAAATACTTGATGTTGTTGTGATATTTGTTCTTATTTTCTCCCTTGGAACCCAACTCCCCACCAACATTACTCTTTTTATCCTTATACTTGGTCCCTCTCCGGCCTAAAGTGAAAATTTCTTGATCTTCCTTCCTTTTAACATGAGATGCAACTTGATTTTATCTACAAACCTCCCCTTGGAAATAGTAAACACACAAATTTTTCCAATCTAGAAAGTTTTCTCAAGCACATATCCCAAATGTGAAGGCCTCCCATGATTTGGTGAAACCCAAAACAACAAAATTCACTAGTTCCATTTCTTGAACTGTCTCACCCCCATTAGACAACTTTTCCCTTACTTTGGGAAACTTGTTAAGGCAAGCAACCACTGAATCTAACTTAGACATTTTAATTCTCTTGAGCTTTTCATTCATTACCAGCTTTCTGGCCTCACTTGAACCTTTATAAAGAATTATTATTATAGTCCACATTTGTTTGGATTTCTTCTTCCCAATTAGGTGAGGAATAATGTGGTTTTTGACTCCTTCAAGGATAGTAATTTTTTCCTCAGAATCCATTTCATTATGCTGAGCTAACTACTGAGGATCTATTGGTGTGGTTGGGATATTATCAACAAAATACCAATCCCCTTATTCCTGCAGCACCACTTCTATCCTTTCATTCCACAAATGAAAGTTAGATGCATCATTAAATTGGTCTTCAAATATGAGACCCGGATATGCCATACTACCAAATTACATTGTTAAATACAAATCACGCTAGTAGATTCAATGCACAGTACTCAAAACCCTAACAACTAAATCGATATGATAACTTGCTTCCTATGAATCACATAATTTTTTCTTGAAGATGAAATATGTTCATGTTCCTTAATCAAAAACTAAGCTCTCATACCATTTTAGATTTCCTTAAAACTCGGTGAACTCATTTGTAATTTTCTAGAGGAATAAACCAAGAGATATAAACTAGTGATATCATGGAAACTTAAATCACAAACACACTGAGCTTTGTAACATGCATAATGGAAGATAAATCATAAGACAAATGTGACAACACATAACACAAGATATACCCAGGGAATACCAACTCTTGGGAGAACCTGCAACATTGTGTGTATTTTATTATTCTTCCGCAATAAAAATTTTTCTTTAGATAATTACAACAAGGGAAAAATTTCGAGTATGTCATAAGTGAAATACTCATCTACTCTCCAGCTAAATCGATTCCCTTCCTATGCACTAGATCTGTGAAATTCCTACACAAACTAACAATTCAACCAACCTTAGTCGTTTCTCTTGGAAAGAAATAAAAGCATCATTTTCAACCATATTCAATCATAGGCATTATATTCAACATTCCAAAGTCAACAAGGGAATAGATGTTAATATAGTCATTAAAGTTAATATATAAGCTAAATAACGATTTGTGTTTATGTGATTATAGATAATTGAAAACAATTCTAGACCTACAAAAGTGTTCTTTAGCCATGGCATTGGGAATAACTCCCTTGAGTTACTGGTCATATCTTAAATGAGTGATTTAACATAGTAGTTAAGCTACTCTTTAGTATTGTATTTAAATTTTTTACACCATGACAATGGAGTGTTTGTGAGCTTTGCATCGTTTGTTTACATATGTACTATATAAGGTCAGACATTTGTAATTACAATTTATTGGAATTTCAAAATAAGGCGTAATTAGAATCGTATTTTTCAAATTGTCATTTTATCATTAATGTGTGTTGAAAATCAATGTACCATAAAATTTCTAGCTTTGATTGTGTGTTAATATTTTTTATTAATTTTATTTAAATTTTGGTAAATAATTATATGAAAATGTAATTTTGAATTATTGAAACTGTATTATTTTAATTAAAGAGAAGTTTTTGAAACAAAATTTAAAATATAAAAGTTAATTATTTAAGTTTTAAAAATCACAACTTTATCTATTATTATATAACAACATTCTAATAATTTTCCAAATTTCTTCTCTATTTAATTATTAATTATAAGAAAAATAAAGAATGATGGACCCTCTATTGGAAATTCACACATTAATCCTTTTCTTAATTATAGATTCCAATTATATGATTGGTATTGAAAGATGTTGACATATTCTCGCAATGTCCTATAGATGGATTCAGTGATTTTCAAATAATAACTTCCTTGTATATCCAAATATTATGCTTAAGCAATGTTTAAATGAAATATGAACTAAGTATAATGTAGATTAATGAAAATTAGATTTACATACATTGAAAAAAATACCTTGTAAAAGGTACATATCTTTGTAACCTGACATTGGAAAAGGTGCATATGCTTATGAAATGTTTGGCCATTTATCAAATGCCTATAAGTTCATGCACATTCCTCATTTCCCCGTGGTAGCTCATTCACACTCTTCACTGTAGTGCGTAGTAGAGTAACTACCTAGGGTTCCACCTTTGTTAGTCTCCTTCATGAAAGAGAGGATTTTCTTTATTCATCCACCTTAATGTTTTGTTGCATCTATGTATTTAATATGGTAGTTTTTTAATAAAGGGTATTGTTTACTATGCTATATTTTTATAAAGACTTACGATGATTAACAATTAATGAGAATTATGAAACACCTATTCTAATTCACCTTTACTCGTCCTGGTGTCATGGTTATTAGTGTGGTTCCTGGACTTCCAAAACACACTCATATTAGCATTCTCATCCATTGGTAGCATAAACAAATCCAAAAAAATGGAAAACCCATTCATGCCCCTTCATCAAAGCCCTGAATTCATTACTCTGTTTCAAATTCAATTCCTCTTTCACATATTCAGGTTCTTGGAGCATGATTTTAGATTTGGGTGGAGAACGTTAAGGTTTCTAGCATTGGAAACACTAGCATTTATGGCTAGGGCTTGAGAAGTGGAGCAGTTGGTTAACTTCTCCTTGGGACTAAGCAATTAAACTTCTGCTTTACACTGAGTAGTGAAGCGCCAACGCTAGGATCTAGTGAAAACAATCGAATGATTTTGGTAAATTTTGGGATTCTGTCACAACAATGTAATGATTTCATATTCTTCTATTAGTAAGTTTTTTTTTTCATTCTTTTATTAAATTCTCGTTAACAATTGTGCCCTTCTTTTA
>APFE031413150.1:12424-41987 GCA_000404065.3 Pinus taeda | reverse complement strand
GGATAGTCTGGTTATTGCAATAGGTAGCAATGCAACTGCTTTGCAGTTTGATGAAATAGTCTCAGCCTTGCCGATGGAGGAGATGAGACGGAAAAATATGGACAACCAGAATGGTGATGCCTTGTTTGTATGAGGACGGTCCCAGAACAGAAACAAAATAAAGTCATCGAGTGGGAGATCTAAATCTAGAGGGAGATCTAAATCTCCAGGAAAACCTACAAAGGTGGTGTGCTGGAAATGCGGAAAGGAAGGGCACTTCAGAAGGGAGTGTGAATCTAAAGCTCCTGATAAAGGAAAGGGATCTGATGATGCTCCTTCTGCAGAGGCGAAAACCACCTCAGATGAAGGTGGGGATGTGTACTTGGCTTCTTCAAGTACACATGTAGATCATGAGGCATGGTTGATTGACCCAGGTGCATCCTTTCACTTCACTCCCCATAAAGAGTGGTTCTGCGAGTATGAGAAATACGATGGTGGTGATGTCTTCTTAGGGATGATAGGAAGGCTAGAATCACTAGTCGCAGAAAAATAAAGTTGAATTTGGAAGGTGGGGCTAGAACATTCCGGGTGTTCTACATATTCTTGCATTGGCCAAAAATCTGATTTCTATAAGTAATTTGGATGATGCAGGTGTAAAAGTAGTGTTCGAGAAGGATACCTGCAAGATGGTTTGGGGAGCACTAGTATTAATGCAGGGAGTTCGGATTGGAACTCTGTACAAGCTGCAAGGTAGCATTGTTGTTGATGGGAGCAACAGTTCTATGGTTCCTGAAAGTGGAGCAGAAAATCGAAAATCTAGTAGTCTCTAGAGAGAAGACCATGTTGTGGCATCAAAGGCTTGGACATATTGGAGAGAAGGGCCTTCAAGTACTTCATGGTAAAGGTATGGTAGAAGGTATGAGTAATAGCTCTCTAGATTTTGATTTCTGTGAAAATTGTGTATATGGGAAGCAGAATCGGGTGAGTTTCCCCTCTGGTGGTAAGAGGACGAAACAGATATTAGAGCTTGTGCACAGTGATGTGTTTGGACCTGTGAAAGTTCCATCACTGGGTAAGTCTGTGTGCTATGTATCATTTATAGATGACTTCTCAAGGAATACATGGATATATTCCTTAAGAAGAAATCTGAAGTATTTAATAGGTTTAAAGAATTTAAGGCTCTGGTGGAAAATCAGACAAAGAAGAATATAAAGGTGTTGAGGATAGATAATGGTGGAGAATTTCTGCAGTAAGGAATTTGAAGAATTTTGTAAGAAGTGTGGTATAGCACGACAGAATACTACTCCATATACACCTCAGCAAAATGGAGTTGCAGAAAGAATGAACAAGGCGTTGATGGAAAGGGTAAGAAGCATGCTCATTGGTGTCGGGTTAGGACAGGAATTCTGGGCAGAGGTGGTGGATACTGCATGTTACTTTGTCAACAGGTCACCTTCATCAGCGTTGGAGGATAAGACTCCACAAGAAGTATGGACTGGTAAGAAACCCTCTCTTTCACATCTGAGGGTATTTGGATGTGATGCATATGTACATGTTTCGAAGGAGAAACGAACCAAGTTGGATAGTAAATTTGAAAAGTGCATCTTTATTGGGTATAAGGATGGTTTAAAGGGTTATAAGCTTTGGAACCCAGTCACACCGAAGGTTGTGTACAGTCGAGATGTGGTGTTCAGAGAGGTGAAAGATGTTATTAAACATGAAGTCCAACCAAAGGAACCTGTGAAGATAGAGTTTGAACTAAAGGAGGAAGAATCAGACTCTGTAGCAGAGGAGGAATCAGAAGATGAAGAGCCACAAACTCTGGCTGTTAGAAGATCAGCTCGAGAAAGAAGGCAGCCAAAAAGGTATCGTCCATCTGCTTTCTGTTCAAACTTTTCTTTGTCTGTTACTGATGATGATCCCAAAACTGTGAAGGAAGCAGTGATTCAGAGGATGGAAAACTCTGGAAAGAGGCCATGGTTGATGAAATGGCATCTTTGCACAAAAATGAGGCTTGGGATCTGGTGGAGTTGGCGGCTGGAAGGAAACCCATTGGCAGCAAATGGGTGTTCAAGAAGAAGACAAATGCAGAAGGGAAGGTGGAGAAATACAAAGCTCGGTTGGTAGCAAAAGGTTATTCCCAGGTGCCGGGAATTGATTTTGGTGATATTTTTTCTCCTGTTGCCAAGGTAACTTCTATTAGATTACTTTTATCTGTTGTTGTTGCTTTTGATTTTGAGGTAGAACAGATGGATTTGAAGACAACATTTCTTCATGGGGATTTGGAAGAGGAAATCTACATGAAGCAACCTGCAGGCTTTGCGGTGAAGGGTAAGAAAGAACTAGTATGCAAGTTAAAGAAGTCTCTGTATGGGTTAAAACAGTCACCAAGGATGTGGTATCAGAAATTTGATACATTTATACGGGGACTTGGCTTCACCAGAAGCAAAGCAGTTCATTGTGTGTATTTTAAATTAATTGGTGACCGTGTTATTTATCTGGTCTTGTATGTGGATGATATGTTGTTGGTTGGAAATGACAAAGAAATTATCCAGGATTTTGAAGACCCAATTGTCCTCCAAATTCGACATGAAAGATCTTGGTGCTGCAAACTATATTTTGGGCATGGAAATTAAAAGAGAACGGGCAAAGAGGAAGCTCTGGTTAAACCAGAGGAAGTATGTCGAGACAATATTGCAGAGGTTTAATATGCAGGATAGTAAACCGGTGAAGGTTCCTATTCCTGTAGGTGTGAGGTTATCTGCTGAACAGTCAAGACACAAGAAGAGGAAGAGGACATGTCCCGTGTTCATATGCAAGTGCAGTCGGTAGCTTGATGTATGCAATGGTCTGTACTAGACCAGACATTTCACATGCAGTGGGAGTATTGAGCAGTTTTATGTCAAAACCAGGAAGAGCACTGGACAACAATGAAGTGGGTTTTCAGGGTATTTGCGTGGCCACTAGTGATTATGGTTTGTGCTACCCAAGGAAGTACCAGGATTGGACAGAGTGTTGGATATTCATGGCTTTGTTGATGCAGACTGGGCTAGAGATCTGGATCAGAGAAGATCTACAAGTGGGTATGTGTTTAACCTATTTGGAGGTGCAGTCAGTTGATGAGTAAGAAACAATCTGTAGTGGCACTATCAACTACAGAGGCAGAATACATGGCAGCCACTCATGCAAGCAAGGAAGCAGTTTGGTTGCAGAGATTGTGTTTAAGTATGGGGTTATTACAGGGAGCTATAAGGATAGACTGTGACAGCCAAAGTGCAATTTTCTTGGCAAAGAACCCTGCTTATCATTCAAAGACAAAGCACATTGATGTTCAGTATCACTTTGTGAGGGATATGATAAAAGACAAAAAGGTGTTGCTGGTAAAGGTGGACGCTTTGAAGAATACTACAGATGCATTGACAAAATCTGTTAGCTCTGAGAAGTACTCTTGGTGTAGAGAAAAAATGGGTGTTTCAGAGCTGAAAAAATGACTAAGCTCTCCTGTGGCCCCCTGTGGAAAGAAAACAACAAGTGGGAGATTGTTGGGTTGTGTTATATTCTTTCCACATAGTTAACAAGGTGTTTGAGGGGTACCTGTAACCCCACTTTATGGGGTCCGGGGCAGCGCCCCGGAAAATTTTGGTTTTGGACCCTATGTAGTTGGGCGACCCACCTTGGTTTTGTGCATGATTTTCGCACATGTTTTTTTGGACACGATGGTTTTCGGTCCATGGTTTTGGACGTGATGGTTTTCGGTCCATGGTATTGGATGCTTCGGCATGTATAAATATGTATTGTAACATTGAAAGGAAAATAAGGAAAAATCAAGCTGGTAGTCTCGGTTTTGGGATCCAGTGGGAAATATCTGTATATGTGTTTTATGTGTTATGCTCTCGCATTTTTATTTTTCTTGTGATTTAGAATTCGTATGTAGGTAATTTCTGTACGAGGTTAAAACCTACAATATCAAGCCTTGTGTTCACCAAGTACATCAAGGACCCCACCAACTGTCTGCAGATAGTTCCATCTACTATTTCCCCTATAGAAGCATCCTTTTTCCTCTAGTTAGTACCTAGAGGAGTATCCATGGGTTTGCAATCCTACATGTGGAATATTTGAATGATTTCAAACGTGTAATTCTCCTATCAAAGAAATATCTCTCCATCTCCCTGCCACACATCCAATCCAAGGAAGTAGTGCATAAAAACCATATCCTTCGTTTCGAACTCTCTTGCAAGGTCCTCCTTGCAAGACTGGATAACCTTGTCATCTCTTGTCAGTATCAAATCATCCACATATAAAACTAAGATGAGTATATTGCCATCGACCATATCATAGTAGATTTTGGAATATGCTTCACCCTTAGTGAATCGAAATCAATTGAGATAAGAATTTATGCAAGTGTATGAAGCAGGAGGTTCCTATTTGAGACCATATATGGATTTCTTGAGCCTACACACATGTGTCTCCCTTATAAAGGTCTTACATTCCTTAGGTTTCTCAATTTAGATCTCTTCCTCAACCACTCCATTAAGGAAGGTAGTTTTAGCATCCATTTGGTCGATTCTCCACCCCAACTATGCTGCCAATGCAAGTATGGTCTTGATAGATGAGTATCTTTCCACAAGGGAAAAGTTCTCATGTTAATCAATCCCCTCCACTTGTGAGAAGAATTTGGCCACAAATATGGCCTTGTACTTCTTAATGCTACCAACAAACGCATGTTTCACATTATACAGCTAGCTAGAACCAACAACTGACATGTTCTCAGTTTTGGGCACCATCTCCCAAACATTGTTCTTCATGACGGAGTTATACTCCTCCATCATGGAATCCAACGAAACTTGGTGGGAAGTTGCCTCTTCAAAAGAACATGGATTGGAATCAATCAACTCTAACATGAGTGCTATATATCTTGTATATCTATCTACTGATCTTCTTTACCTATGCAAGGAGATATGAGATTCAACAAGCTCCTCAGCTATAGACACCAACCTGTCAACTATCCTGGTCTTCTTCCTCCCTTCTTTGGAAGGATCTATGTGAGTGGGTGACTCCACATAGTCTTCTCTCTACTCCTCCATGTATGGTTGCTCCACATCATCCTCCTAGAATTTCCTCTTAACTTTGAGAAATATATGACTCCATGGATCTAACTAAGGCTCCTCCTTTGGATCTAGAAATTCCTCCTCTACTGGCATTCTTATCTCTTACACTAGAGATCTCCTCATGGATTTATCCTTATCAAATATCACACCCGTTCTAATAACAATCATCCTGAGTGAGGGCATGTACTCCCGGTAAATATGAGGTGTCTCAAAATAGCCCATAAAGATCTCCCTCTTTGTAGTGGGTTTAAGTTTTTTCATACTATATTTGGATACATGACAATAGACTATGGATCCTCTTAGCTTTGCTATAAAATTTAGTGTTTGAAGGTCAAATTTGGGTCTGTTGGTGAGTTTATGTCAAAAGGGAGCTCGCAACAATCTGTTTCCTTCTTCCCCTTCATTCTCTTTATACTCTCTTGACTCCCGCTATCCTTGTTTTCCTCCAAAATCCTTTGTAAACTTATATTCCTTTTACCCCACTGCCTCTGTTTATTCTTCTAAACTCTGCATAACTGAGATTTCTTTATCCCCAGGCGCTTAGCACACTAACCCACACCCATATAACCCTATACACTAATCTCCACCATTGATCGTCCTGATCCAACGGTTCCTGCCATCGCAACCTTCTTTTTCCTGCACGTTAAACCTCGTGCATGTTCCTCACAACCGACCATCCTTCCCCTCAATCGGACGGTAGTCAAAAGCCCCGCTCGCATGAGCTGCCCACTCGTTAACGCGCGGGGAAAGCGGTTTCCCACCCGTCACAGAAGCCACATGTCGCAATTCTATTGCATCGTGTGAGTCTATATGAAAATTTCCGCAACTCCATGGGTGGTGCGGGGAATACTGCCCGCCAGCAAAACCACCCTCCCCCGCTCGTTAAACCCTGTGTACTTTTGACCTCCGATCACCGTCGAATCTCCTTGATTGCGATCCGACAGCCCATGTTTCTCCATCTGCCTATTCTCCCAATACCCACTGTAAGTCGATCTCGGCCATCCATCTCAGTGATCCAATGACCAATTTCCATTCTACATCCTTCCTGACTATTCACGTCCATAACCATTCTACACTCCCAAAGGAAGAAGGTGGCCAACTACCTGTACCCAGCGCAATTACTCTTCAACAACTGCATTCAAGATCAGAGTGGCCGAGAAGAAAAGGATAGCCTCGAGCAGATCAAAGCATTAATCAGTCATGGAATTTTATGCATATTACACTCTACCTGCCCGAGAAGGATGGCCGAGCAACAGAAAGATCAAATCTTGTTCATTAAGGCACACCAATTATAGCAGAGATCCATATCAAAGAGTTAAGCTGGTTGGTGGTCCATTATGACCCCTCCACACATAGGATAGCAAATATTTTTGTAATCAACCTCTATATATATCCAGAAGATAGAAGGTAATGGGGTTGATGGTTTTGGTTTTGATGTAAGATTCAACTTTTGGATACTGTAACTACTGTGATACTTGCAGTGTCTGGTCTTCATTTTTAGCTAATACAAGCTTCTTTTGATGTTAATTGCTCACTTTCCACTTCTTCTTTGTTCCAGGCTATGCCTGTTATGTATTTTCATGTGCTCTTGATGTTTAGCATTAGAGGGGTTGTCATCCCACCTCTGTGTTCGAATCTTGTATGTATTATTGAATGTGCTATGTAGGTTTTTATTTTCTTAGTGCCAGAGAGTTGTCATCCTATCTGTGCATTAGGAAATAGATTTACAGACCTCTTAACTGGTTGCAGCCAACCATCACATGGTCTTGTGCATCTGCTGGTGTGGTCAATTTTCTCCATATTCACTTAATCCTCAAACTGTGAGTAGTTGGTGGTCTAAAACCTTGTAGTCTGGGGTGTTCACCTATGTCTGGGGTCAAGCATAGTAGAAGTGGTTATCTGGCTTGAATATGCATCATTCCTTCCATTCATCCAATTTCCAACATTTTTGCTGAGTTTGTAATGTTCCCGAGCATCTCTGAGATACAACCTAGGAGAGTTTCTTAGGGTGATAACATGAATTGGTGCCGTTGCCGGGAGAGGAGATTGAAGCTCAGCTTCCCTGGGAAAATGACACAATTCCAAATTTTGATGATAGACAAAGTCTAGGTACATTTCTGGTTGTAATCATCTATCTAGCGACTCTATTGGAGGACCCACCTGGTGGCGACTCCATGTTCCAGTCCTGGCTTAGTTTGTGAGACATACTCGAAGAAATCCTTAGAAATCACCAGCTCAACCAGTGCCTAACCTTCAGAAGATTATCAAAGCGAAGAAAACTTCACAGAAAGGAGCATCAGGATTATGCTTATATACATATATACATATACATATATAATATATTATATATACATTTTATATATATATATTTATATATATAATATATTATATATGTTGTAAATATTTATATATGTATATATGTATATATGATGTATCTATATATATATGTATTATGTTATGTATATATTATATATATATTTAATGTATATTTTATGTATATGTTATTTATTTTATATGTCTATATATGTATATATTTTTTGTTGATGTTATGTATGTAGTGATGTTGTATGTATGTATGTATGTATGTATATTATATATATATATATATATATATACACACATATATTCTTATGTGTCTCTGTTAGTGAAAAATCACCTTCAGAGATTCATAAAGCTCCTTGGTTATTCATTTCCCTTTCAGATCTTAGTCCATAAAAGCATCCCATGTTGTCCATCATATTCCTCTGCCTCTATCATCCACTTCATTGATTCATACCGCTCAGCCTACCAGTATTCTTTCATATACCTTAGTCATGGCAGGTCAAAAAGCTCTTACAAAGATGAAAAGAATAGTTGTTGCCAGGTATGGACCTCTAGTCTTGCCTATTCCTCTAAATGCCATGCATGCAGGAGATTATCAGGAATACATGCCGAAGTTTACTGGTACAGAAGGTGTATCAGCTGAAGAGCACCTTGAATCCTTTTATAACTATGCTGATAACCTAGATATCTATGAAGAGGATGTGTGGATGAGGGTTTTTGTCTAGAGCCTAGAGGGAGAAGCTAGAAAATGGTTTAGTGAATTAGCCCCTAGGTCCATAGTAGACACTGAGTTTTTAGATGATTTGTTTTTAAGGGATAAGGAAGATCTGCTCCATGATCACATTGAGTTTGGAAACTTTCAAAGGGATGGGCTCTCATCATCCTCAGATCATAAGATCAACAAAATGGTCAGAATGATTGGGCCATTGGCCTTCGAAGTTTCCAAGTTAAGAGGTGAGCAGCATTCAGGAGTGGAGCAGTTGCAAATTCTGCAAAGGAGCAAAGATACGAACGAAGACAAAAGGGTGAAAACCCTTTTTCAAGATATAGTCATGGAAGAGGAACTGTTTGAAGAGGAGGAGGAGGTCCATGGTTGGGAAGACAAGGGCAGTGCCCCCTTCTTAACCAGAGCTGCCAATGAACAAGCATTATCCAAAGGCACTGCTCATTATTTTGTTGTACCTATAGAACAACAATCTTATTAGCAGGGGCAGCTAGTAGCAGATCCCTTCATCCTCCAACAATCTGAGTCTGAAGACAGCTCTTCTTCTAATGGCTATGCAAATCTGCAGCTCGACCAATCTATTTTTTTCCCTAGCCCAGTGATCAGTATGGGAGAGAAAAGCTCCCCATCATCTTTTGTCCCTCCGTCTGCTCAAGAGACAATCCCTCGAATTTGCCCCCTAAACACTGAGGTAGGCCATGATTCAAAGTCCAAGGCTGATACTACTCGAATCAATCTTGATATTCTGATGCATGCCCAAATGGCCTCCATACAACTTGAAAGGGCAACTTGCCAGATGACAGAGGAAGAGGGTGCACAGTTCTGGGACTCCTCCTTGGATGAAGAATGTTTTGAGAAAAATAAGGGAGGAGATGATGTCTCTGTGTCCCCTACACAAGAACACCTTGGTTCACCATTCATGTTAGTTGTGTAGACCGCAAATGATATAGAGAAGTACACAACAACCATGATTATTCAACAGGTATACAATGGCTCCCATAAAGAGCATCTGAGGAAGAGAATATACTCTCTTGACTCCCACTATCCCTGTTTTCCTCAAAAATCCTTTGTAAACCTATATTCATTTTACCCCGCTGCCTCTGTTTATTCTTCCAAACTCTACATAACTGAGATTTCTTTAGCCTTGGGCGCTTAGCACATGAACCCATGCCCATATAACCCTATACACTAATCTCCACTGTTGATCGTCCTGATCCAAGGATTCCCACGCAACCTTCTTTTTCCTGCACGTTAAACCTCGTGCGTGTTCCTCACCATCCAATCGTCTGTCGCGTGATCGGATGGCAGTCTCAAGCCCCGCTCACGTGAGCTGCCTACTCGTTAACGCACGGGGAAAGTGGTTTCCCACCTGTCAGAAAAGCCACATGTCGCAGTTCTATTGCATCACGCAGGTCTATATGGAAACTATCGCAGCTTTGTGGGCGGTGCGGGGAATATCGCCCGCCAGCAAAACCACCCTCCCCCGCTCATTAAACCCTGTGTACTTTCAACCTCCGATCACCATCAGATCTGTTTGACTGCGATCCGACAACCCATGTTTCTGCATCCGCCTGTTCTCTTGATACCCACTATAAGTTGATCTCAATTGTCCATCTCAGTGATCCAACGGCCAATTTCCATTCTACATTCTTCTCGACTATTCATGTCCATAATCATTCTGCACTCCCAAAGGAAGAAGGTGGCCAGCTACCTGTACCCAGCAAAATTACTCTTCAACAACTGCATTCAAGAGTAGAGTGGCCAAGAAGAAAAGGACAGCCTCCAGCAGATCAAAGCATTAATCAGTCATGGAGTTTTATGCATATTACACTCTACCTACCCGAGAAGGATGACCGAGCAGCAGAAAGATCAAATCTTGTTCATTAAGGCACACTGATTATAGTTGAGATCCATATCAGAGAGTTAAGGTGGTTGGTGGTCCATTATGACCCCTCCATGCATAGGATAGCAGATATTTTTGTAATCAACCTCTATATATATCCAGAAGATAGAAGGTAATGGGGTTGATGGTTTTGGTTTTGATGTAAGATTCAACTTCTGGAGACTATAACTATTGTGATACTTGCAGCATCTGGTCGTCATTTTTAGCTAATGCAAGCTTCTTTTGTTGTTAATTGCTCACTTTCCACTTCTTCTTTGTTCTAGGTTGTGCCTATTATGTGTTTTCATGTGCTTTTGATGTTTAGCATTAGAGGGGCTATCATCCCACCTCTATGTTAGAATCTTGTATGTATTATTGAATGTGCTATGCAGGTTTCTATTTTCTTAGTGCGAGAGAGCTATCACTCTGTCTGTGCAATAGGAAATAGATTTACAGACCTCTTAACCGGTTGCAGCCGGCCATCACATGGTCTTGTGCATCTGCTGGTGTGGTTAGTTTTTTCCATATTCACTTAATCCTCAAACTGTGAGTAGTTGATGGTCTAAATCCTTGTAGTCTGGGGGTGTTCACCCACGTCTGGGGTCAAGCATAGTAGAAGTGGTTATCTGGCTTGAATATGCATCATTCCTTCCATTCATCCAATTTCCAACATTTTTGTTGAGTTTGTAATGTTCCCGAGCATCTCTAAGATACAACCTAGGAGAGTTTCTTGGGGTGATAACAGATCCAAAACTACAAAAGTGGGAGACATCTTGCCTCTTTTCAAAGAAATCCTCTTCAAGTGTATTGCAAGCTTCTGCCCACGGGGATAGTGACAATCCCTAGTCATGCAACATTGCTCTAGAAACTCCTACAATGCTTCTATTTTTACTATATGTAGCATCATTTTGTTGTGGGTTGTGGGGTGTAATAAACCCCATTCTAATACCCTCCATGGCACATAATTATTTGAAGGAATTAGACACATACTCTCATTAATTATCACTTCTCAAGGATTTATTTATTTTTCCATTCACATTTTCAACTAGGGCTTTAAATTCAACAAGCTTTGAATAAAACTCATCTTTCTTCTTCATGAAATACATCCAAAATTTGTGGGAAGCATCATCTATGAATATCACATAATATTTTTTGTGTGTAGTTGAGAGACTCTGGAAAATGGTCCACAGACTTCTGAGTGAAATTTCTCCAAGATGGCTCCAACTCTACTATCTCGGCCCTGGAATGAGGATTTAACATATTTTTTGGGAGTATATCCATTGAAAATGTCATGTTTATTAAGGGTCCATTTTTGAATTCTAGTAGTGATCTATTGCATTATTTTTCAATATCCATGGTGTAGATTTCCCATGGACATATGCCAAAGCTCTCCATCATCTCAACCCTGAACATGTTCTTCCTTTTTATGTAATGCAGAAAATGCAAAAACCTATAGGTTGTAGATATTTTTAATCCTAACACCAATATGTTTAACGTATCTAGAAGACACATGCTTCAGATAGGCCTTCCTTGTATTAAACACCACATCATATCCTTTGTCCTCAAGTACAGATACAAAAACTAGATTTTTCTTCAAACCATGGACACACATTACATTATTTAGGTGAACATGGGAGCCTCACTCCCTCTTAAAGGTGACACTTTCAATCCCTTTGGTACTATATAATTCATCATCTCCAAGCTCTGTGTGTAATTGTAGGTCTTTCTCCTCTAAGCTACTGAAGAACCCATGATTTCCTGTCATATGAAATGAAGCACCAAATTCTAAGTAATACACACTACGTTGAATAGTGCTTTTCATACAAGTAATGAGGGTGAAATCCAAGTCAAATTTTTATGTGAGAGCATCTCTTCCTACTACTAATGCATGATTCTTACTTGATTTCTTATGTGGAGACTTGGTTGCATAATGTCCATACTAATGGCAGTGGAAGCATTTAATTTTACTGAGGTCTTTCTTCTTGCCATGGTTCTGGTTATATTTTTCCCTACCTTGGGTGTTTCTTGCTCATCCTCATCCATTTTCTTCCTTATTAGTTGTATATGAGACTCCATCTATAGTGATTCCTCTAATCTCCTCCTCAACCAAGTCAAACCAAAGTCTCTCCCAATCTTTGAGTTTGTCTCTTCCATTAACGACATCCTGATAGTTGTGTCAAGACTTTGGAAGACCAAGGAGTGCTAATTTCACAAGATCAAATGGTTCCACAATATCTCCAACTCCTCCAAGTTCATTTATGTCCAGAGTGAATCTCGATAGGTATTGAACAATAGTTTCATTTTTATTCATTTGAATGTTCCTAAGCTTATCTTTCAATGCCAACTTCTTGTCATCACTGCTTCTTTTGAATAGATCTATGAGAGTTTTCTACATTGCAAAAGCAATCTCCCTTCCATGGAAATTTGAAACCACATGGTCTCTTACTCCCGATAGGATAACCTTCCTTATGTTTCATTAACTTTCTTCCATGGCGCCAGTTGCTATGCATCTAATGCTTCTTGTTTTGGAATATTTGTTTTTGTGTACTCTAATAATCCATTTTCATCTAGCACAACTTCCATTTTGTCTTTCCAAGAATAGAAATTTGAAGTTCCCTCCAATGGATACTCAAGCCTCAATCCATTGAAAGACATTGTACATGCAATGAAGAAATCCTTGCACCACAAACTCTGTTATTCAAAATTTATTTAAGAGATGATAAGGAACCTAGTTAATATGTATTTTTCAATAGCTCTGACACCATGTAGAAATAAATCGAAATTTGCAGTTACTAAAGAAATCTAATTGAAATCAATAAACATTATTCTACTCAATTATCTAGAAGGAAAACATACAATAGAAACACATGCAATCATTCAATCACAATGCAAAGCGTTTTTACTGGGGAACCTGACTGCAAAATACCCCTCCTATATTTGTATTATACTAGATGAGAATAATGATCAATTACAATGATTGCTTCAATTCTTGAAGCTAAATCTACACTACAATATTTATCTCCTCTTGACTCTGCTCTAGCCAATTCTTAGCCAAAATAGGCTTCTTACTTCCTCCTATTTCCTTATGCAATTATTGCTCCTAAGGAATAGGGAAAGCCCCTATTTACTTGTGCAAATCCAAAGAGAATAAGCTCACCTTAATGCTCAAACTCTGTACACTCAAAATAATATACAATACAATTAGAATTGTTCCTCTTCCCTGAATGTCACTAGGAAATTCGAATTACATGCATGGCTAGGGTTATTTTTAGTAAATTGACTCTTAAATAAGAGTTCAAAGAGTTGGAAACTCAATATGGAGGGTCTGTTGGTGGATAAATATTAGTGGATCGTGGTAGATCTAGGTACTAAACCAATGGGAGTGTCTGATGAAGAATGGAAGACATTAGATCGGAAGGAAAAGAGCACAATGCGATTATGCGTCTCAGATTCAGTATTGTTGAATGAATCAAGGGAAGCTATGATGAAGGCTTTGTGGGACAAGTTAGAGACTTTGTACCAATCTAAGTCTCTTGTGAATAAATTGTTCCTGCGGAGAAAGCTGTATAACCTGAGGATGAAAGATGGAGACTCGGTGACAGAGCATCTGAATGCATTTAATACTGTGGTAAGTCAATTATCGTATGTTTATAACAAAATTTCAGATGAAGATAGGTGCATTAGTTTGTTGTGTTCTCTACTAGATTCGTGGGATAGTCTAGTTATTGCAATAGGTAGCAATGCAACTACCTTGCAATTTGATGAAACAATCTCATCCTTGCTGACGGAGGAGATGAGACGGAAAAATATGGAGAGCCAGAATGGTGATGCCTTGTTTGTACGAGGACGGTCCCAGAACAGAAATGAAAATAATTCATCGAGTGGGAGATCTAAATCTCCAGGAAAACCTGTAAAGGTTGTGTGCTGGAAATGCAGAAAGGAAGGGCACTACAAAAGGGACTGTAAATCTAAAGCTCCTGACAAAGGAAAGGTATCTCATGATGCTCCTTTTGCAAAGGCAAAAACCACCTCAGATGAAGGTGGGGATGTGTACTTGGCTTCTTCAATTACACATGTAGATCATGAGGCATGGTTGATTGACTCAAGTGCATCCTTTCACTTCACTCCCCATAGAGAGTGGTTCTGCAAGTATGAGAAATAAGACGGTGGTGATGTCTTCTTAGGGGATGATAGGAAGGCTATAATCATCGGTTGCAGAAAAGTAAAGTTGAAGTTGCAAGGTGGAGGGTTTAGAACACTTCCAGGTGTTCTACATATTCTTGCATTGGCTAGAAATCTGATTTTTGTAAGCAGTTGGATGATGTAGGTGTAAAAACAATGTTCGAATAGGATACCTACAAGATGGTTCGAGGAGCACTGATATTGATGCGAGGAGTTCAGATTGGAACTCTGTATAAGCTACAAGGTACCACTGTTGTTGATGGGTGCAACAGTTCTGTGGTCCCTGAAAGTGGAGCAGAAAATCTAGTGGTCTCTAGAGAGAATACCATGTTGTGGCATCAAAGGCTTGGACATATTGGAGAGAAGGGCCTTCGAATACTTCATGGTAAAGGTACAGTAGAAGGTATGAGTAATAGCTCTTTGGATTTTGATTTCTGTGAAAATTGTGTATATGGGAAGAAAAATCGGGTGAGTTTCCCCTCTGGTGGTAAGAGGGTGAAACAGATATTAGAGCTTGTGCACAATGATGTGTTTGGACCTGTGAAGGTTCCATCACTCGGTAAATATGTGTACTATGTATCATTTATAGATGACTTCTGAAGGAATACATGGATATATTTCCTCAAGAAGAAATCTTAAGTCTTTGACAGGTTTAAATAATTTAAGGCTCTGGTGGAAAACCAGACAGAGAAGAAGATAAATGTTCTGAGAACAGATAACGGTTGAGAGTTTCGTAGTAAGGAATCTGAATAATTTTGTAAGAAGTGTGGTCTAGCAAGGCAGAAGGCTACTCCATGTACACCTCAGAAAAATGGAGTTGTAGAAAGAGTGAACAAGACATTGATGGAAAGGGCAAGAAGCATGCTTAGTGGTGCCAGGTTAGGATAGGAATTTTGGGTAGGTGCAGTGGAGACAGCATGTTACCTGGTCAACAGATCACCTTCATCAACGTTGGAGGATAAGACTCCACAAGAGGTATGGACTGGTAAGAAACCCTCTCTTTCACATCTGAGGATATTTGGATGTGATGCATATGTACATGTTTCAAAGGAGAAATGAACCAAGTTGGATAGTAAATCTGAAAAGTGCATCTTTATTGGGTATAAGGATGGTTTAAAGGGTTATAAGCTTTGGAACCCAGTAACAAGGAAGGTTGTGTACAGCCGAGATGTGGTGTTCAGAGAGTTGAAAGATGTTATTAAACATGAAGTCCAACTAAAGGAACCGGTGAAGATAGAGTTTGAGCTAAAGGATGAAGAATCAGACTCTACAGCAGAGGAGGAATCAGAAGATGAAGAGCCACAAACTCTGGGTGTGAGAAGATCAGTTCGAGAAAGAAGGTAGCACAAAAGGTATAGTCCATCTGCTTTCTGTTCAAATTTTTCTTTATATATTACTGATGATGATCCCAGAATTGTGAAGGAAGTAGTAGATTCAGATGATGGAAAACTCTGGAAAGAGGCCATGGTTGATGAAATGGAATCTTTGCATAAAAATGAGGCTTGGGATCTGATGGAGTAGTCGGCTGGAAGGAAACCCATTGGTAGAAAATGGGTGTTCAAGAAGACAAATTCAGAAGGAAAGGTGGAGAAATACAAAGCTTGGCTGGTAGCAAAAGGTTATTCCCAGGTGTTGGGAATTGATTTTGGTGATATTTTTTCTCCTGTTACCAAGGTAACTTCTATTAGATTGATTTTATCTATTGCTACTACTTTTGATTTTGAGGTAGAACAGATAGATGTGAAGAGAACATTTCTTCACGCGGATCTAGAAGAGGAGATCTACATCAAGAAACCTAAAGCCTTTGCAGTGAAGGGTAAGCAAGAACTAGTATGCAAGTTAAAGAAGTCTTTGTATTAGTTAAAACAGTCACCAAGGATGTGGTATTAGAAATTTGATACATTTATAAGGGGACTTGGCTTCACTAGAAGCAAAGCAGATCATGTGTGTATTTTAAATTAATTGGTGACCGTGTTATTTATCTAGTTTTGTATGTGGATAATATGTTGTTGGTTGGAAATGACAAAGAAATTATCTAGGATTTTAAGACACAACTGTCCTCCAAATTCGATAAGAAATATCTTGGTGCTGCAAACTATATTTTGAGCATTGCAATTAAAAGAGACCGGGAAAAGAGGAAGCTCTGGTTAAACTAGAGGAAGTATGTTGAGACAATACTGCAGAGGTTTAATATGCAAGATAGTAAACCAGTGAAGGTTCCTATTTCTATAGGTGTAAAGTTATCTATTAAACAGTGTCCCAAGACATAAGAAGAGGAAGAGGACATGTCCCATGGTCCATATGCAAGTGCAGTCGGTAGCTTGATGTATGCAATGGTCTATACTAGACCAGACATGACACATGCAGTGGGAGTATTAAGTAGGTTTATTTCAAAACCAGGGAAGGAGCACTAGACAACAATGAAGCGGGTTTTCAGGTATTTGCATGGCACTAGTGATTATGGTTTGTGCTACCAAGGAAGACCAGGATTGGAAAGAGTGTTGGATATTCATGGCTTTGTTGATGCAGACTGGGCTAGAGATCTAATCAGAGAAGATATACAATTTGATATGTGTTTAACCTATTTTGGAGGTGAAGTCAGTTTGGATAAGTAAGAAACAAATCTGTAGTGGCACTATCAACTACAAAGGCAGAATACATGGCAGCCACTTATGCAAGCAAGGAAGTAGTTTGGTTGCAGAGATTGTGTTCAAGTATGGGGTTAGTACAGGGAGCTATAAGGATATACTGTGATAGCCAAAGTGTAATTTTCTTGGCAAAGAACCCTACATATCATTCAAAGACAAAGCATATTCATGTTCAGTATCACTTTGTGAGGGATATGATAGAAGAAAAAAAGGTGTTACTGGTAAAGGTGGACACTTTGAAGAATACTACAGATGCACTGACAAAATATGTGAGCTCTGAGAAGTTCCCTTGGTGCAGAGAAACAATGGGTGTTGCAGGGCTGGATAAATGAATAAGCTCTTTTGTGGCCCCCTATTGAAAGAAAAAAACAAGTGGGAGAAAGTTGGGTTGTGTTATATTCTTTCCATGACTAGCCCACGTAGTTAACTGGGGGGTTAGAAGGGGGACGGAGCCCCCCCTTCATTGTGCCGATTGCGTAGCGGGGGGATTCAAAGGGGGTTTGAGGGGTGTAGGTAACCCCACTCTATGGGGTCTGAGGCAACGGGCCATAAAATTTTGGTTTTGGACCCTATATTAGGTTGGGTAGACCTACCTATAGTTTTGTGCATGATTTTCTGCACATGGTTTTCGACGCGATGGTTTTCAGTCCATGGTATTGGATGCTTTGGCATGTATAAATATGAATTTTAACATTGAAAGGAACATAAAGAATAATCAAGTTGGTAGTCCTGATTTTGGGATCCAGGGGAAAATCTCTGTGTATATGTGTTTTATGTGTTATGCTCTCGCATTGTTTATTTTATTTGTTTTAGAATTTGTATGCAGGTAATTTCTATACAGGGTTAAAACCTACATTCTCAACTAAACTCAACTGACTCTATTATAGAATAAATCTCAACTAAATGACATTCACTAAAGATAACACCTCTAGACATAGTAGATATTAGCCACCAACTTGCACACAACTCTACTACTATCCCACCAACTTGAATTGATTTACTTAACTAAGTGATTTGGCCATGTCACTCTTGCTAACTTCCTACCAGCTCATCCTATTGAAGTGGAAATTTGAATTTATTCATTTGAAAAAGGTACAAGTTAAATGAAGCATTTTCTTGCTACAATTTAACAACATGGACATTAACTTCTATTCTAACAACTTCCAACACTATTTCTCTAGTTCCTATAGACTCGATTTAACAATTTTTATCTTTCAACAACACATCATAGCCTTGGTCACACATCTGAGACACACTAAGTAAATTATGTTTCAACGTATCAACAAACAACACATTCTTGTCTTCACTTCTTCCATTATCTTTACTGACAACTCCTTTACCAACAATCTTACCATGTGCATTATTTTCAAAGGTCACATTACCTTTCTAAACAAGTTTCCATGAAAAAAACTTACTTTTGTCTCCTAACAAATTCATGGAATAACCACTCTCCAAATATCAATGGCTACCTTCATTCTAAGCATATAAGGCATTATTAGAGTTCCATGTGCTTTCTTTTTCCTTCCAAACTTAGGGTTCCTGGCTTATTTTCTTGATAACTAGATCAATCCTTTTATTTCTAAGTCTATAATTAACCGATCTACGCCAAAAGTTCTGAGAAACATAACATTGAACCAAATTGTTCAAAGGAGAGAATGAATTGTTGTACTTGCACTTGTTCATCCTTTTCTAGAGAGATTGATTATTTGGTTGATAAATTCTTCGTTGTGGCCTAGTTGTCTAAATTGTGGATTCAGCGTGGAATTTTTGCCCTGTGCCCATAATTTGTGCATGTAAAATAGTAGCCTAGAAAGATTCCTTCATACTTGGGAGAAAATTGATTTCTGAAGATGTGTTGAGTTGCATTGTTTAAGATTTTATTAATCGAATTCCTCGTGTTGTTTTGCAACACTTGATTTTTCGTTAGTTTTATATTGGACTATGTGGTGCTTTTTCCTCTCAGTTGTTTCATTTAATCTCCTTTTGTTATTGTGACGTCTCCAATTTTCCCTACATGCACAAAATTATCACTTTATTTCCCTTTAAATTAGATTTTGAGCTTGATTCAAATTCAAATACAGGATATTCTTTCTTATTTGAGACCCTATGAGGATCAAGGAGATCATTCAAACTTTCATTCCCTTTTGCAAACTTCTCATTGAATCTCAATTGAGTTCTATATTTTTCAAGATCTTTTCTTAGAGAAACAATTTCTCCTCCAAGCCTTTCACAAGATTGAATTTTCTCACTAAGATGTTGATTTAGATTTTCTTGAATCTTCTTACCTTCTATAATTTGTGGGAGAAAAGGTTCAATAGCTTCATCTTTGTATTTAATCAACAATTGTTTAGAAGTTTTACTTTTTTTTCTTAGACTATGTATCACATCTAGATCACTAACAATACATCCTTCTAAATCAACTTTAGCCTCTTCTTCATCAAAATTAATAGATTCTACTTCCATATTATCTATAGCCATGAGCATAAACTCCTTTTCACTTTCATAGATTATGTCCTCATCTCATGATTGGCTTTCATCATTTTTAGAGGAGTTGGCATCTTGGGTGTAGAAACAATTCCTTTAATCCTTCTTTTTATCCTTTTACACTTTTCTAAACTTCTCTGTAGGGTTATATTCATTCTTGTTCTTTTCAAGACACTCAGAAGTATAGTGACCAACTTTACCACAGTTAAATCACTTAAATGGTAGCTTGCCTTTATACTTTCATTCGCTACTCTTAAGCTTCCTTAGAAACTTATTTTTGGGTGAAATATAGGGCATATGAATGGACCAACATTTAATTCTCAATATAGGAGTTCATGAACTTTGAGTCACAACACTAGAAATGCCAAAGAGAGACTTTAGTAACCAGTTAAACAAAACCCTAGTTTGTGTAGAAACTACTCACGCCTTTTGATTCCTACACTAGTCAATTTATGCATTTAAAAAATTCATTAAAACCAAAAACATAAATGATGCAAACACCAATCCTGTAGTTCTATAAAAAAACCGTAACAAACTGTAAACAGACCCTAGTTATTGACAACTTGAAAAGTAAACAATAACTAATAACAATCAAGGAGAAAACCCTAAGTATGAATCAATATGGAAACATGAGCATCAACCAAGAAAATGTAAATATTGTCTTACAAAATCCAAACTTTACTAATTCCAAACAAGAATTTAAACTCAAAGTAAAACTTCTATTCAAGTTCATGCACTAAGTTCACTTAATCCAATATGAAATTTAAAGATTGAAATCCACTCCACTCTAAATGTAAACATAAGCTATAAGGATAACCCAAATTTTCCTTTAAATATCATCAAATAAATCATTTATGGAAGAAACTTGTTGTGTGCAAGGCCAAACAATCTAAAAACAATCATTGTGTGTTCAAACAAGAATTCACCTTACTCAAATTGTGGGTGATCTAAAACATTAACACAATTTTCAATGAGAAGTTTCTCTTTAGCCTTAGAGTATAAAAGTCTATAATGATCCCATACTTGCATGAAAATATATGACAATGAGGGATTTTGTATTAATATTAGAAATAGAATATCAAAAAACAAATGAATCTAAATTTTCTTTCCAATTTGAGTTCTTGCACCTAGTGTGAACCATGAGTGTAGGATCTCCTTAGACCCTATATCACTGCATAATCAGGTTATCAACTAATGACCAACGGTAATGAAATTAAATAAATAATGACTCATATTGATCACACCTTGTTACTATATCAATGAAGCCAATGATCCTCTGTAAAGTAACAACTTTGGATGACTGAAATCATTGGGACTTTAGCGGGCTCTATATTAAATAAATGGAGGATATGGTTTTACTTTTCATCAATAGATAAAAGAGCTCCAATGTATTTTTTATAATCCAACTATGAAAAATTAGAGTTTCTTACGAACTCTTGATAAGGTACAAGAAAAGATTTATGAAACCAAATAATTCATAAAACAGAGCATCGACACCTTGTATCAAATTTGGGATCACACCATCAAAATATATGCAAAGTTTGAAAAGAATATTATATTGTCACTTCAAATAGTCCCAAATCTATCGGTCAAATTGCTCATAAAAACAATGGATAGATCTAGGAAGGAAAACACATTGTTAAAAATAATTAATCTCTCGTATATTAATCTACAAAAGAACCTTGCTTTTGACAAACCATTTCTCCAAAAAATAAACACAAAAAGAAAGGAAGATTTGCAAATCTACAATAATACTACTATGCTAGAGGGATGTTAAGCTAGGCTGGTGCACCCTACAAAACTAGCTCACGCCCTCATTTAAAGTTTTAACTCATAGAGCAATAATGATCATATGCTATATAAGAAATAAAGAGAAGAACCTCACATCAACAATCTTTTATTAGAATTGAATCAGCCTTTTACATCCCAAGCCATATGCTCAAAGTACAGACCAGTAATTGAATTTACAATAACATCCCCTCTTTCACATAATTGATGGCTAAGCCTTTTATAAAATTTACAAGGTGAGTTTTGGCTCTAACAACTATTTTGCTTAATTCTAGAAAATTATATATTTTTAACAAATTGGCCTCAAAGATCTTTGCATATCTTCCTAACCATGGTGAATTTTGGAAAATTGTTTGGAGAAAACCTAATTTTTCTTGTTTTCAGCACAAAAACCTCTTGGAATTTTCTCATTCAACTCCATTTCCTCGTAAATCATGCACAAACTTGATTGTTTGTATACTTTTGCAATTCTGGATTTTCCTTTATTTTTGTTTACAAATCTACCTCAAACACCCCTTCATATCTCCCAAACTATGATTAATTTTAGAAAACCATTTGAGTCTTATTCAATTTGATATACAGGGAGAAAAACCTGTGTTCCATATTTTCAATATTATTCTTCATATGCACGAAAATAGAGATGAACTTTAGCATTTTGAACACTATCGAATTTGGGGCTAAAGCATTAATTATTCCCTAAAAATCAAACCATACAACCTAGGTGAATTATAATCCACGTGGAAGGATGAAAACATCGTTATGAACAAAAACGAAGTCTCAATTTCCGCCCATATGTGTGCCAATATGTCTAACCCCAAATCGGTGCAGGAATTGCTCCTTAGTGCAGGAGCAGGGTAGTGAAAGATAAGTCCACTTCTGAGTGTCGAAAAGGATATAATATCATTCAAAGCGTGTGTTTGTACTACCAGTAATAATTTTCGTTCGTGGAAAGTTCTAATGATTAAGTGGTCCACATATACTTGGTGCATGACCCATATGTGATACAAGAACAAGACAATCTACATTAACAACATTTTAATGAATATTAATCTTATAAATGCATTTAATGAAGGTATTCTTACATAAAATACAACCCAAATGAAAATCTTCACTATTGCATTAAAATAATGTAGAAAGAGTTCATAAACTAGTAAAACAAGGGAATAAGTAGGGCATCATATGAATAAAAAGGTGCATTAAGTACAACAATTTTGGGGCCTAACATTCCCCCATGTTGATCATCTTGCGTGTCCTCATGCAAGCAAATCAACTACTATATTGATTCTCACTTGAAAAAAGTAGAATCGAAACATAAATGTTCGTGCACTCATAATATTGTTCCTTACTATATTTTATTGTTCTTACAGAAAAATGCCTATTGGTCCATCTGTATTCATTAAGACTAATCAAAGAAAAATATAATGTCAGGGCTACCATGGGAATGGTAATAATATGGTTACTGCAAGAATAATGTTATCATGAAATAACCTACAATCAAAATTTACTCAAAGCATCTTAAGAGTAGTCCAAATCAACAAGTCTTCACTTTGAATGGCTTCATTATAATAAATAGAAGTGACATTATTCAAAATCCAAGGGATTAAAATGGATGTAAATAGGGAAAAATAAATATGACAAAATGATACCTTCCAAGGATCTCCATCTTACCATTTCCCAAGTGTATAGATGAAGCTCCTCTTGTTCAAGCAAAGTGAATCACCTGCACTAAGAGTCTCACATCCACAAAAACTAAATTAGTTTTCAAAGATAGAACTACAAAGCTTATTACTGAAAGGATCTTAAACTCATTCTCAGAAAGATATGATAATGAGTTCACGGAAAGACAAAAACAAACAAGTAAAGCATAGTGTAAAATTACCTTTAATTCCACAGGCATGGCGTTGCTACTAGTAGACATCTATAACCTTGATAAGGATGCCTTTTAATCCATGAAATTCATGTGTCCCATCTATTAGGTCTAGATTCAGAGTCATTTAAAAGAATTTAATTTGATTTGGGAATTAACTGAAGGTCGTTGTCCTAGCTTGGTAACCAGAAAATGATAGTGTGATTCACAATAGATAACAAGAATGAACAAGTTAGCTCATGATGACACCTCTTGTCTTCTATATTGTCAACTGAAATTCATTACCTCGACTTGGTTACCAGTGGCGGTAATGTCATTATCGTTAGGACCCTTGATCATAGTAGATCAACTTGTAATGAGACCTCCTATCGCTCAATTAATCTATTTCTGTTAAAACATATATGATTATGATTAACCTTAGATAGGTTACTTAATAGGTGGCAAAGCAAACTTGCTCCTTAAGAGCATGAGATGGCATGAAAAGTTTTTAATTACTAATCTTTACTCGTTGGTCCTACTACCCTAAAGACTCATTTTAAAGAAAACAACTTATATAATCACTGAAAGATTCCTCGAGTTAATCATGCTAGGGTTCTCATGAGAGATCATTCAGGTATTATAGGCGTGGTCCACCATTAGAGGCTTTTCATCAATACCTTGGAAGAGTAACTTGACAAGGTTTCTTGGATGAGACATTGTTACAACAATTAGGCTAGTATTATATTTTTAAAATTATGAATGGAAAGTATAACAATAAAAATCCCCCTAACTAACCCAATGAATAATCGTGGCCAATAATCAAAGTCACTTTATAAAATATGAGGCATTACGAGTGAATTGCTTCTAACAAGTCTTACCACAAAAGTGCATAATGATAGAAATTTCAATAATTGTGCCTTATAAATTGTACTTTCGAGAGTCTTGTTGTAAAAATTGAATTTCAAATGAAATTTTTATTCATTTATCTTATACTACCCTACCCTAATTTAGATAAAGGAATATCTCCTTCAAGTGTAGGAGTACTTCCAATGTAGCCATGTGTGCAACAAAATGCTAAATATACTTAGACTCAGTTTTCAAGAATAAACTTCAAGACATACCAGAGTATGAGCAATCAATTGCCAAAAAATTTATGGTACCAATATTTGTTGAATGATGAGGGAATAACGTGTGCTGATGACCACTCGAAACCATGATTCAATGGGATCCACATATTTGTGATTCTACAACTTCTACAAATCGTCCACAAATTGAGGATAACTCTCTTAGAGGCATGAAGGATATGGTGAAACATAAAATAAAAACCCTTCAAGTTCAAGCTCAAATATATTATTTTAGATTGATAAGAATAGTTAAGGGGAATTATAGGGTTTTGAACTTCAACGATAGTTTCAGAATAGGTTTCAATTATAGATTTATCCTCTAAGGGTCTTAGATCTTCTCGAGGTGAGTTTTCTGTAGTGATAGGAGATGCTTGCAAACTCACCCCTTCCCCCAACCTTGAGGACATATCATTACACTCAATAGGGGAGTCAATGGGAAGAATAGATGTTTCAAATTGTTGTGCAACCTCTTGGTTTAGATTAGGGTTTGGTATATCATTTAGGTTAGGGGTGGGGTTAAGGCTTGGACTAGGATTAGGTATATGGTTTGGATTAGATCTAGGTTATGGATTAAAATAAAGGCTAGGGTATGGATTATGATATGTATAGTGTAAGGAATAGGGTTAAGGTAAGGTTGCATAGGTAGTTGGGACCATGGAGGAGGATGACTTGGTAGTGCATTGGGTGGAAATCATGATTGTTTTTGTTGATTTTTCATGAAAGACTTCCCTAGAGAAGGGGCTCCTAACCATTCTTGCGGCGATGGAAACATACTTTCCACCCCCTCGGCCGATACATGTCTTGTTGTCATAGCACTAACCTAGGAAACATACTCCCCGCCCCCTCGACCCAATTTATGTAGAGGAGTTGTTCAAAGCACTCACCCACAGAACGACCACTTACAAAATTAACCATTTTTTTAAATGAAAATTCTCCACGACGGGAATTATGTAAGATCAAAGCTCACTCAGCTAATGGAAAATCCCAAAAAATCGACAAAATAATCAAGAGTCATTTTGGCCAAACAAACACTAATAAATGGTTTAGATTTGTACATAAAAAAGAGAATTTGATATTTCTTAAAATAAGAGTACAACACATTTCAAATATTGCATATTTTTAAGATTTTCTAAAATGACATTAATCTAATTTTTCATTTTATCAATTCTTATTAATTTTCTTTAAATATTATATTTTTTGCATTCAAGTTATAATTTTTTTTATATTTATAAAATATAAAATATGATATATATTAAAAAAATAATATTAAGTCATCAAGATTTTCATTAAAGTTGAAAACTAACTTATAACCTATTTGTATAAATTAATTTATAATGGAAAATTCTCAACAAAATACTATTCTATTTTGAATCAAATTTTACTGTTTTGTCATCACAAAACACCAGAGCTGTCAACAATAGTGAATTAGTATCAAAATGTACAATCTAATGGAATTTGTTGCAATATAAAATAAAAAATAAATTAAACCTACACAATTGCCTTCTCTAGAAAAGGCTTGATGAACAGGGTTTCAATCTCTACTACCTATGCCTACCTAAAAGACTAGGAGACATTCCTTGCTGCAACTAATAAAGCCCGCATTTTTATAAGCTTGATAGGGAACATCATTTCCTTTTAGTTCAAGGCCATTTTCTATGGAATAAGTAATATTTCTTCTTTTGCTTATTTTTATCTATAATAACTTTTTATATTAACATTTTTATCTTCCAATACACATCAATGGTGAGAATGGTGAAAGGCATTGTTTATATGTTACATGAGTTTAACTCACAAATCTCCTAAGGAATGCTTTTTATTACATTTGAATTTAAGGTGAAAACCACCACCATATTAATATATTAAAATCATTGGCATTGTTTATATGTTACATGAGTGTACCTCACAAATCTCCTAAGGAATGCTTTTTATTACATTTGAATTTAAGGTGAAAACCACTACCATATTAATATATTAAAATCATTATATTATAAAATAATATTATATATTTAAATGGTAAATTAACATTTAACATTTTAGCTAAGGGGTTAAAGTAAATGAAATGGTGACAGGGTATTGTCACCGGTTCGAAACTTTTTGAACAAAATTGCTGCACCAAATGATTTTGAGAACCTAAAAATCCCTGTGGCTGCTCAAACCATAAATGGGACGAATCTTATTAAAAAAATTTAAAAAAAATTATTAAAAAAATGCATTGATTTAGTTATATGCTATTTGAGATCGTAGAACTGAAACCTTCAACGCCCTTTCTATATGTTTTAAACCTAAACTTTATTTAAACTGAAATAAATTAGTTCAAACTAAAAAAAATATCGCTTAAAAAAAATATTTATATTTAAAAATGAAATCGCTGTTACTATTTCTCTATGAAACAGAAGCTTAAGCATACCCATAAAATACTTTTCGTCAAATATGAAATTACGTCATGATTGCACTCCAAACCCAATCAGCCATTGACGGAAACAGAAACTAGTAAAGGGTGTCGTGAAGAGTCAGCAATGGCAGCAAAACTATAAATATATTTATTGGGTACTTTATTATTTATTTAGAAGAGTACTGAGTGCGCCCCGTTTGGCATTCACGCATGGATACCATCATCAACTCCGGTGTTAGCGAATGCGTTAAGAGCGAGCGCGTTAAGGAGAGCTAGAGCGTTACTGATCAGTTCTGACTCTTTCTGCACGCGGACCTTCACCATCGTGCTAATCTTCCCCGCCGCTGCCTTCACATCCTCAAATCCGTTGAGGCAGGAGTCTTGGTCGGTGAGGGCGGCACTCATAAACGTCTGCATGTCGTTCATTTGAGGATTGAAGTTGCTGCGCTGTAGCTGCTCCAACTCCTTCAGGGATTTCTGAATCTCGTCAACGGTGTCATCGAAATTCTGAATACAATCGTTCAGCGCCGCTCTTTCTCTTTCACTCATCTCAGCGCTTCTGCCTTTCAGGCCTGCTGCCCAAACGGAGACCGTTCGGGCATTAACAAGGCTCACGTTCATGGCTTCCTTGACCAGATCGCTCAGCGTGGGCTTAAGAGATCCGGCGTATGGAGAAAGCGACGAAACACAGAGCTGCGGATACCGAGTGGCCTGGCACGACGATTTGATAAATTCAGTGATGCTCGTATCGCTGTGCTGGGGATTCACGTCCTTCGCCGTAGCTGAAGCCATTATCGCAAAAACTATGATAACTAAAACAGTTGCAGGCCGTGAATCCATGGCGATACAATATAAAATGAAAGAACAAGAAATGAAAAGCAGTGAAGGCGAACCCAGCGACGGAAAAGGGTTGTAAGTGGGCACAAGCACATACTATTGACTCTCTTTCATCCCGATATATATAGCCGACTTCGCGCCTCTGGATATTGTCAATTAACAATTCCAGGTCAGTGTCTCGTTGGACAGCCGATTCTCGAGGTTTGATTTGTTCCATGTTTTCATTCCCGATCACTGGGTTGACCCTACGTAGTGGGATGTAATGCGCTAAGTTTAAAAATGAAATAATGTTTTATGATCAGTTTAGGTGAAATTATGTACATGTTTTGTTTTTATGGTGTTTAATTTATTTTCATTATTAAAAAAAACAAGATTTAAATATTAATATTCTTATTTTAAGAAAAACATTTAGCTACTCAGTCTTCCGGCCAATTTACTCAATCTGTACTCAACTTTAGATGTAATGATGCAACAGTAAATATAAGAAATGAAAATATAAACAAAAATTTAGGTTTTGGAGATTTTGTTGGAATTTTGTTAAGATGTAATGATGCAACCGTAAATATAAGAAATGAAAAATTTAGGTTTTGGAGATTTTGTTGGAATTTTGTTAATATTTTTTGTGGGTCAAATTTTAATTTTTATTATTTTAAATGGGTTTTTGGAGATTTTGTTGGAATTTTGTTAATATTTTTTTTGCCAAATTTTAATTTTTATTATTTTAAATGGATTTTTTATTGTATATATGGATTTAGCATTTTAAAAAATCTTTGGACATTTAAATTGGGCATTGCACATGATGCATTTTACAGCTAATCTTTTTTGTTGAAAACAAAGTGTTTTTTTGGGTGAGTTTTCTTAAAGTGCGATGTTTTGAAAAGTTTTCTAGTTTATTTTCGGATCTAATTTGTCCAAATTCCTTGAGGGATTCATTGAAATCACAAGTTTGGCTAGTGAACTCTATGCTATAAAGTGCCCAAGGGTTTTTTAAGGTCGTTGAATCCCGATTTTTAAAGGCGTTGAATCCACATAACACAAATTAAGATTTCACCACAATTTTTTTCGTTAGATCTAACAAGAAATCTGCTAGAAATTCCAAAAATTCACACTTAAATACACCTCTTTTTTAGATATGTAGAAATTAAAGTGAGGTATTAAATGCTTTTTTTACTTTCTGTTAAATTTTTAAGATTTACGTTTTCTTTAAATCTTTTCTATTTTTATGTAATTTATATAATACTTCGGCAAAGTTATAAGTTATATGGATTTTAAACTTTAGTTTTTATATAGGATTACTGTATTTAATATTAGATAATGATAGATTTTTGGATGATAATCATTTTTTTATAATATTACAGTGAATTTATTAATTTTTATAATTAGAAATGTGAAATTGTCTTTCTATTTCTAGATTTAAATGGTTTCAATGGGAAATACATCACATATAAAATGAACTATAAAAGTTGATAAGCTTTTTTAGACTAAGGAGACTATGAATAGATACATTACTAACCTCATAAGAATAAATACATTATTAATATACATTTTGCAGAAGAGCATTTAGCATGTACAACATTCAATGCTATCATGGGAGATGCATATCCTCTGTTAGTTGTAAAAGTCAATGAGCTTTACCTGGATAGTGAAGACTATGGAAAATACAACCTACTAAAAATAAATAGGCTATTAACATATACCTTTCGAAACATACACCATTTAAAAGAGCACGTGGGATACACAACTTTCAATGCTATTATGTGACACACATATCCTTTTATATTTTTGAAAGTCGTTGCGCTTATTAAATGTTGTATCTGATAGGCTATTAACATACACCTCTTAAAAGAGCATGTGGGATATACAACTTTCAATGCTATGTGACAAGCATATCTTTTGACATTTCTGAAAGTAGTTGCGCTTATTAAATGTTGTATCTGCTACATTATGTGTTACAAGGTATATATTAATAATTTATTTATTTTTACAATGTTGTATCTTCATAGTCACAACATAGTTTGTATGATGCTAGATTTTGCATTTTTCATAATATTATATTATTGTTTTTATTACTTGTACCAAGAGTAAGAAGGCTCTTTACAACTTAGAGTGAGTAGATATTGTAAGGTAATTTTATGTTGATTTACATGTTTAAAAATTAAGTAAATATAAATTTATGTAATACAAGGGAGAGTTGGTTTGCAAATCAAAGTTTGTATAAAAAAATGTTGTCACAAAAATATTATTTTA
>APFE031413150.1:0-11981 GCA_000404065.3 Pinus taeda | reverse complement strand
AAAAAAACAGAGTTGTCTATAATGCGACTTTTTGGAGATTCCGGTGATGGAATCTGGCGGAAGAAATGAGGTTAAATTTTTATTTTTAGTAGTTGAAATGGTTTTTTAACTGCATATTTGGATTCAGCACCCTGAAAACCCTTGGGACCCTTTGATTGTGCAGAAACTAGCTATCAAACTTGCGCTTCCACTAAATTGCTACCGGATTTTGACCGGAAAAACCTGCCAGAGAGGCTTTCAAAAAGTCTCATTATAGACAACTGCAAAAAAAACTAGGAAACTTCCATTGTGAAGTGCTCACATGTAAAACTTTTAATTCAATTTATCCCTACCTAGAAAAATTAGATTAGAAAATAAACTGGAAAATTTTCCAAACCATCCTACTTGAAGAGTACTTGATTTTATAATGTTAGATTTTTTTATTATTTTTTATTACTTGTACCAAGAGAACTTTCCCTTCAAAATAGTGAGTAAATATTGTGAGATAATGTTATGTTGACTTTCATGACTCGAAATTAAATAAACATATAATTATGTGATATATGGGAGTGTTGTTTTAACAAGCCTAGATCTATCTTAACTCTTGATCTACCAAGGGCGAAGAGGGATCAAATCTTTTAACTCTTGATCTATGAAGGGCCAAGAGGGATCAAATATATTTTTACTCTAAAAGAGGTTGGTATTTTAAAAGATTTGAACCCTATGAGCACTTGGTAGATCCATAATTAAGATGAATCTAGGCTAGTTTTATTATTGATTATAAATAATTGTATTTGTATTTACTAATTTTATATTTCATATTTTTATTTTTAGTTTTATGTAATTTGGCCAAGGTACAATTATTATTATTATTTATTTTAGTTTACTTTATTTGTATTTGTATTTCAATTTTGTCAAAATGTTTATACGACGTTACAACAACTCTAAAATATTTATAAGATATTTAATTGAACCCACAGGTAAATGTTTGCAGACTTTTACATCCCTACAACATCTTCCCCGTACCTTAAATTTAATTTAAAAAATGTTATAAAATTAAATTAAAGTTCAAAGGGCCTTGGATAGATGGTGATTGGGTGCTTTGTTAAGGCATTATTTAATGTGAAGTCACTGGTTTGATTCCTTGCTCCAATCTGAGTAATATATTGGACATGATGAAGATGTAGTCCCCCAAACTTATAAAAGAAGAAATTAAAATAAAATATTTTGATTTGGAAATGAGTTATGATTTATGTGCACGTGGTATTAATAAGTCATGGGGTGAATATTCATGGTTAAGAATCATGATAAATTGTAAGTTTCTTGTAAGTATTAAATCTTAACTTAAAAATGTTATAAAATTAAAATAAAATATTTATAAAGTATTTTGATTTTGAAATGAGTTATGGTTTATTGGCATGTGCTATTGATAAGAGATGTTATTTTATTTTCCTATGGTATTGTAGCAAAACCTCCTTAGAAGTTAATAATATCCATGGTAAAATGAGGTTGAATATTCATGGTCAAGAATCATGTTATATTGTAAGTATTCAATTTTTATGTGCTTATTAAATAAGTTTAAATATGGTTATGGAATCATTATTTTAATTTATATGGTAAAATGTAACTTAATTTATAACTACTATTTATATGTTATTTATATACGAGTATTCTTTAAGTGTGACTTTTGGGAAAGTCTCCTCATTTATTTTCCAATCTAATTTATCTATAATCCAACAGGGATTTCATTGAAATCACAAGTTTGATAGGTGGAATCTTCACAATCAAAGTGTCTAAGGGTTTTTGAGAGTCCTCAATCAATACCAGGAATACGCCACGAACTCCAAAAAGTAGCAATTAAAGATTGCTCCATTTATATATGCTTTTGGTTCAATTCAGAGGGATTTTTTTTGCCAAATCTTTTTTTTTGTCACGAACTCCAAAAAGTAGCAATTAAAGACTCCTCCATTTATATATGCTTTTGGTTCAATTCAGTGGGATTTTTTTTGCCAAATCTTATTTTTTGTTGTTTAAAATTGGTTTTTGACTGCATGTATGGATTTAACACCCTAAAAAATCCATAATGTAGAGAGTTTACAACTCAAACATGTGATTCCAAGAATCCGTTGCACTATTCTACACAAATTAGAGTACAAAATATGTTGGAAAACCTTCAAAAACATAGAATAGATAGACTATGACTATATTATAATTTTACTATATCTAAAAAATGTTTATAAATTATTATATAAAAATAAAATTACAATTATAAAATATATATATATATATTCTACATTTAATGTCTAACATCACGCAAATCTCTCTTATACTCGACTGTAGAGTCTCTCTCTACACAAAAATCTAACATCATGCAAATCTCTCTTATACTAGACTATAGAGCGTGTCTCCATGCAAAAATATCAAAATTTGTATAAAATGTTGACAGATAAAATTAATTTATGTTATATGATATCTCTCGAAAAAACTAAATAGTCTAGAGCGTGTCTCCATGCAAAAAAATCAAAATTTGTATAAAATGTTGACAGATAAAATTAATTTATGTTATATGATGTCTCTCCAAAAAAAACTAAATATTTAATAACCTTTAAGTTCACATAAATGCATTTTAAACTTGAATTCATTATATAATAATAAAGATTCAATTTCTCAATGTGTATTTTTTGGTGGCTTAATATGAAATAATTACACGTAATTAAATAATATTTTTATATCTGATCCCTATTTACAAGTTGTATAAGTTATATTGACTTTAATTTCGATATTCTATATAACTGATATATTTGAAAATGTTTTCTTATTGGATAATGTTTTGTTTTTGGATAAGTATCATGTTGTCATAATATTAAAGTGAAGTTATTAAAGTTTATTAATTTTTATAATGAGCAACAAATGTGAAAATATATGAATTAGATGTTTAATTTCAAAATTTCTATTTTTCAATGCGACTATAACTTCATAAAATAGATAGGATATTAATATAATCAGAGTGTATTTAGCATGTAAAACATTTAATGCTCTAATATGAAATAGATATTTTTTGCCAACTATAAAAGTTGATCAAATTTTCTTAGGTTAAGTAGATTATGGTGACTACAACCCCATAACAACAATGTATAGGCATAAACAAAACTCAATGCTTTCTTTGGAAATACATATCTCAGCTATAAAAGTCAATGAGCTTTACCTAGATTGTGAATACTATGGCCACTATAACCTACTAAAAATAGATAGGTGTAACACCCCTAAGTGAGAAAATATTTAAATTATTATTATTATTATTATTATTTTGTTTTCTTTCTTTGTGTGAACAAAAGCCTCCAAGTTAATGTGACACTTACTACTCTAGGTTTTACATTGCAATGTTAGTTAATAAATTGAGTTATTATGTGGATGACTCCAAGGCAATTCTTATTCTTGAATATACATACTTATAAGACAATAATCATATAGTTTCTTGGGCAAATAATGTTGAATAATCTTTAGTGTTCATCTTAATCATGACCTTGACCTTGATATTATGAGAAAAATTTATGAACTTTCGCAAGAGATCTAATCACCTACCACCTGGCAACTTGATGCTCTTAGGAATGGTGAGTTTTGTTCTACAACTCATAACATTTAGGGTTCCCCTGGACGATTTGATGGGGAGGATGTGGTTACAAGGTAACCACCCTCTCTCTCATTGCCATAAGCAACTCACGCTACTACACCAAGGGCACTTTTGAGACATTTTTTTAAGACAAAAGAAATCTTTTGTCTCAAAAACTCATTTTTTATTTTAGTTATTTTACATTAAAAATTAATATCAATTGATTTGTCTTAAATATAGACTTTTAGACAAAAATAGGTTGAGACAAAAATATTTTAAGACAAAACTTTATATTTAAGCCAAAAATAGTTTAAGACAAAAATATTTTAAGACAAAACTTTATATTTAAGACAAAAAATAATTTAAGACGAAAAGGTTTCGAGACAAAACTTTATATTTAAGACAAAAGTAGTTTGAGACAAAAATTTAAAGACAAAACTTTATATTTAAGACAAAAATAGTTTAAGACAAAATTATTTGAAGACAAAAACAATTTAAGACAAAATTATTTGAAGACAAAATTTTATATTTAAGACAAAAGCATTTTGAGTCAAAAATATTTTAAGACAAAACTTTATATTTAATACAATGACCACTTTAGATCAAACCTATGTTTAATACAATATTTCACTTCGAATGAAAATGGAGGGCAGCATGATTTTCGATAGAGAAGTATTGTTGGCTTGAGTCCATGGAACCCTAGCTGCATTTCGGTGCCTGCGCCCTTGCTGCTTTGCGGCCCGAGGCTTTGGGCCCTCTGCCCTCTTACTCTATGTTCCCCTATGTCTTTCTGCAGATTCCGAGAACTTAGCCTCTGCTAGGTAGGACGTTTAAACCAGGCCCGCCCTCATGGAGGCCTCGACCTCGTCCCAAGCAGGCTCGCCTTCAGCTGCCTAAGCTTTCTCTCGGCTCTTGGCCGACTTGCCATAGAAGAAGAAGAGAGAAGCTACCAAGTTTGTCAAGAGGCTGGATGACATTCCTGAAATCTCCCCGCCGCCAGAGACCCCGATTCAAGCTGCCCTCTCCTTAGCGGAGCGGGCTCTCATGGGCCAGTTCACAGGTCTTTGGCCTTCTCCTAAGACCACGGAGTCTTGGGTAAACAAGAATTGGGCTCCTTTGATCAAGGGCAGCGTCACTTCATACTTCTTAGGAAGAGGGTTTTTCCTCTTCAAATTCTCCTCAAAGGAAGATAAGGATCTAATATTTCAAAATGGCCCCAATTTCATGGGCCCCCAAGGTTTTTACCTCAACATATGGACGTCGGATTTCGACCCTACAGTGGATGTCCCCTCAACTGTCCCTGTTTAGGTCAGACTCCCTAATCTCCCAGTCCATTGCTGGAACTGGGATTCACTGAAACACATCGGAAATGCCCTTGGGAAATTCATAGATAGGGCAAACAGCAAAGATCAATATGACTGTGCTCGTATCTGCATAGAAGTAGACCTAGAGGTGGGTCTCCCGGAAGCCATCAAAATCAAGGTAGGAAGCTAGATCCGTTTGCAGAAGCTGGATTATGAGCAGTTGCCTTTCAAATGCCGAAAATGTCATGTCTACGGCCACTTCGCCAGAGGATACCCAACCAATGAGGAACCAGATAAGGGGAAAGAGGAAGGTTGGAACCAGGTCAAGCGCACCATGAAAACTCAAAAGTAGGTCGGTCCAATCGGAAAAGGTACTCAGGCCCCCTCAGCAATCCCCGCCCAGAATGGTTCAAGAAAAAAAATTCGCCTCTCTAAGCTTGCAAGTAGAGGAAACTCGGGAACCGGAAAATAAAAAATCACCCTTTAAAGGCACCCCCAAAGGTTCTGGAAATGGAGTTGAGCAAGATGGAAATGGTGTTCCAACAATAGAGGTAATGGCTGAAAGTGGTGTTCCAGCAATGACAATGGCTGGGAGCTCCAAAGGAAACATTGTTGAAGAAGAGGAAGACGAGCATGAATAGGAGTGCTCGGAGGAAGAGGGGGAAATAGGAGAATCTCAAGCAACAATAAGGAGATCCGAAAGAGGCTGCAAATTGGATCGGGAAAAAAAGAGAGCAGGAAACTTTCAAGGATAAGCTTCAAGGCAGCCAACCAACCCTTGAGAAGGTACTATCATCAAAAGCAAAGATGACGAGAAACTAGCCCCAAGGCTCCAAATGAGCCAATTATAAATTCAAATGATGAAGATAGTCTCCTGGAACTGTAGAGGTATGGGGAGTAGAATCAAAGAAGAAGCCATCAGAAGTTTAATAAGAACAGAAACTCCTGACATACTTCTCATCCAGGAGACCAAACTGGAAGACTTTATCTTCCTTCAGGCAAGTAAGAAACTCTGGAACAAATGTGAGGCGAAAGAAATCTCAGCCCGAGGGGCTTCTGGAGGGTTAAGCTCTCTTTGGAACGCTACCAAATTCACATTCGTCTCTAAAACCCTCAATTCTCATTGGCTTCTCTTAAAATTGCAGCACATAGATTCAAAAGAAATAATCAGCCTCTTCAATTTGTACGCCCCCGTGAACACTGTGGGAAAAAAGGATTGTTGGGACTCCATAAGAACCCAAGCAGAACTAGTTAATCTTGAGAATATCATCATAGCAGGAGATCTCAATCTCACTCTCTTATCAGCAGACAAGAGAGGAGGCAACATTGTTCGAGATCCGGCAAGGGAATGGGCAGAGGATATTATTTAGGACTAGGATCTGCTGGACATCAAGCCAATTTCCGGTAAGTACACTTGGACTAATAAAAGAATTGGTCCTGGCTGCATTGTTGCTAGATTGGATAGATTCTTAATTCAAAGCTCTTTTCTCCTGCTTGGATTAGAGGCTAGAGTGCATATTCTCCCATGCAGCACTTCGGATCATAAACCCATCAAGCTGGAACTCATGTCTCAGCTTGACCTTGGACCTATACCTTTCAAATTTAACCCGCTCTGGGCTAAGGAATCAGACTTCATGCAAGTAGTTAATATATTTTTATTATGTTTTTTTAAATAATTGATATTATATATAACTTATATAAAAAAATTTGACATGTTTTATACATTAAAATAGCGTGTTGATGTGCTATTCTCCATAAAGCGTTTTTAATGATATATTTTATTACTTTTATTTATTATATTAATATAGCCTTTTTTATTTATTTTATATAAATTTTTATTTTTCTTATTGTTTAAGTATTTATTCATTTAAAATGAAATATAATTTATGGGTTCATAAATATTGAGATAATCATATTAGATAAAGTTTTTTCCACGCGTCTATTCAGGAATTTGAATTTAGGAATTATGATTTAATTAATTTGAATTTAGGAATTATGATTTAATTAAGTAATTAATTGTTTGATTAATTTAAATATGATTTAATTAAGTAATTAATTTCTTTACTAACATAGTCTTCTACTATTTAAGTTAATACTTACTATTTAATTTATTTTACTTTTTTTTTAAGTTTGGTAAGGGACCTATTCTTCATCAGTCCAATTTCTCACCCAATAGGGAGATAGCACAAGATTTTTGAACTCAAACACTTCTAGTTAAAACTTCATTTCCACTATCAATGCCAAATTAAACTACCCCAAAATAAACTAATTTATTTTATTTTATTTTAATATTTAATACCTGCTTATTTATTTAATATTCATACTTATAAAAAAAATTTAAATATATATATTATATATATATATATGCTAAAAAAAGCCAATTTTAATACCAATAAGATAGGCATATTCCTTATTGCATTTTTGTATACCCATTATAAAACTATTTATTTATTTATTTATTAATTATTATACCATTATAAAGTATTTTTATTTGTATAGATAGTATAGTAAATTCTAATAATACATTTTGAATATAATATATATATAGTTTTTAATGTTTAAATAATAATTCATAATTTAATTAAGAGTAGTTTTTATTTTTTAATGTTTATTGACTTATTAGTTTAATTTCATTGGAATATTTATCTTAACGAGTCCATTATACTCGTTTAAATTCTTTTTAATTTTTTTTTAATTTAATTAAATTTAACATTATAAACCTATATATATATATATTATATATATATACTTATATATACTATATATATATACTATATATTATAATTATATATATATAAACCTCCATATAACTTTTTTATATGTTTAGGGTTTTATATATAACCTTATATATAAAACCCTAAATAAAGACACCAGGGCCTGGTTAAACTATTGGGAGATCTATGAGAATGTTGCATTGCAAAACATTAATAATATTAAAAAAATTGTTACTTCTAAGTTCAAAGAAAAAATGTGGTGTGAGAAATATTTAGCAGCTAAAAGAAAATTAAGATATTATAAGGAGGTCATCAACCCCACCCTAGAAGATCAAAAGTATCTCTCTGTTTTAACTAGCTTAAAGAAGAAAATTAATATAGCCAAGATTGGAAAGAACTCTCATGAGCTCCATAGTGAAATGGGTAGTTGGGTAGTTCCTAAAACACCATGGATGAAAAGATTCTTCCATCTCTGTGAGAATACGAAGATAGAGGATAAAAATCACTTCCTCTTAGAGTGCCCCATGTACAAACACATTAGATGTCAGTTTCAAAATCTTTGTTGCAATATTGACCTTCCTAGCCTTTTACAATGTCAAAATTACAGTGAGCTCAGGAGGCTTCTCTCCAAGATTTTTGAGCATAGGAATAAAAACTTAAATCAAACTAAATAATTCATTTCTTTAAGTCCAATAGACCAAAGTTTGGTCTCAGTGGATGTTAACCATCATCATCATCATCATAAATCAAAAGAAGTTTAAAATTAATAAATAATGTTAGTTAGCAAGCTTAAAATTTTAATAGTCGAATTAAATAACTTTATTCATAAACATATACAATGAGATAAACTCATTAATAAAATGATTCAAAGTGTAAATTTTTATTTAATATAATTTGTTAGTCGAATTAAATAACTTTATTCATAACCATATCCAATGAGATAAACTCATTAATAATTAAGTGAAAATTCATTCAAACTGTAAATTTTTATTTAATATATATTAAAAATAGTTAAACACTTAAAAAAATAATACATATTTATTTAAGGTGTAGCCTATCTTATAGACAAAATGACCTTTTTTAGGACATTGTTCCTAGTTATTTTTATCAAAACCCCATAGAGTTTTTTAAAACTTGAGTTTTAAATTGTTTATGCATTTCAAAATCTATTTAAACAACCAAATATATTGAAATTGTACTACTGGATTTAGGTGAAAAAATATATTTCATACTGTCTTTTATTTAATTACTATATAATTATTTTAAAATAAAAACCACTTATTTACACTATCTATTATTCTTTATGTATCTTTAAAATTTGATTTAGCTCATGAAAATGAATGAATTTTACTGTGTGTGTATATGTGTGTGTATATATATATATATATATATATATATATATTATATATATATATATATATTATATAGTTAAAAAAATATTAATATTAAAATAAATGGTTATCATAAGTTAGGACTATGTTCTTTATTTAATTACTATATAATTATTTTTAAAATAAAACCACTTATTTACCTTATCTAGGGATTTTATTATTATTATACAATTTGGGTTTAGCTCATGAAAATGAAATGGAATTTTAAACAAATAAGTAAATTATAGTGTGTTATATATATACATATATATATTCAATAAGGATTAGTAAAAAAATATTAATATTAAAATAAAATGGCTATCAATTTATATATTTTAATAAAATATATTCAACTTATCTTTCACATATATATATATGTGAAGAACAACTATACCTTAAAATATATCTATCTATAGTTTACACATAAAATGAAAAGCCTTCTAGGCAACCTTCTCAACAAAAATATTATCACCACAATAAGACATTATTAATGTTAGTGGGTAGGATTGGATGCTCCACCACCACAATCCAAAATTACAATTAAAAAAAACCTCAATTTACTAATGTAAAACCTTAATTGACTCCATTCTAAACTTTAACACTAACTTCAACTCAATATTTTTACTTTAATTTAGTTATATTTAAACTAAGCTGCAAGTACTAGCTACTATGTAGCACTTGTTCAATTTTACAATTTCTATATTAATAACTTATATACTTTTACAAGATTGTCGTCCACATAGTCACAACATAGTTTGCATCATTAAGGTTTTTTTTTTTATATTTTTTATAGTGAAGATATTATTATTGATGTTATTACTTAAACCAGGAGTCGATTCTTTACAACTTAGTGAAAAAATATCGCAAGACAATGTTATGCTCACTTACATGACTCAAAATTAAACAACTACATAATTATGTGATATATGGGACTTTAGTTTTAACTAGCCTAGATCCATATTAACTTCAAAGATACCAAGTATCGAGAGGGATCAAGTATGTTTTTATTCTAAAATAGTTCTGAATATTAAGATATTTGATCCCTTTTAGTGTAGTTAGGATGGATCCAAGTTGGTTTTATTATTACTAATTGTAATGGCATGGTTTATAAGTTCTTCATGAATTTGAAGGTTACTCATACTTGCTTACCAATCTGAAAAGACTTGCAAATAGAATTGTCTGGATTTGAAAGCTTTAACAGACTCTAACAACATTCTTCTTTCCCAACTTAATAATCTGATCAAAATTCAAATGTCCAAGTCTTCTATGCCACAACTAACTCTTATCAATATTTCACAAACAAAATCTTTATGTCTTCTCTTTTAGAACATATGTATAAATAACTTGAAATTTGCATCGGTTAAAGAAATATCACTAATCAATAGGCAAACATTTCTTCTACTAAATTATGTGGAATCAAAATGGAAATAGAAACACATGCAATCATTCAATCACACTGCATAAAGTTTTTACTGGGGAACTGAACTGGGAAAAAATCCTCCTGATCTATTTGTATTATATCATATGAGAACAATGATTAATTACAATGAATGCTTCAACGCTTGAAGATTAATCTATACTGCAATTATGATTTCATCTTGAATCCCTTATAGCTAATACTTAGCCAAAATAGGCCTCCTACTTCCTCCTATTTCCTTGCGCAATTCCTGTTGCTAAAGAATAGGGAAAGATCATATTTCCTTGTGAAAATCATAAGAGAATAAGCTCACCTACATTCTCAAACTTTGTACACTCGAAATAGTATAAAATACAATTAAAATTATGCCTTTTCTCTCCACATCACTAGGAAATTCGAATTGCATGTGTGACTAGCGACATTTTTAGTAAATTAACTAGTTCACTAAGAGTTCAATGAGTAAAATTAGTTACAACTAGTCAATTCAACTCATATTGACTCTATTCTAGACTAGATCTCAATTAACTAGCTTTCACTAAATATAACACCTCTAAACAAATAGATATGAGCCACCAACTTTCACAAAACTCTACTACTAGCCCAACAATTCAAATTCTCTGACTCAACTAAGTGATTTGGCCATGTCACTCTGGATAACTACCTGCCAACTCATCCTACTGAAGTGGAAAGTGAAATGTATTCATTTGACTAAGGCACAAGTTAAATGAAACCTTTCCTTTATACAATTTAACGCTCCTTCTTAGCAAGAAAAGGGCTCTTAACAACCCTAATCTCGCTCCTGTGGAAATAAAACTTGCCTCTTGACAAATACTTTATCAATATGTTTGCATCCTATACCTCTGTAGGAATGTACTGTATCAAAAAAATCCTCCTCTACACATAATTTCTCAGGTGATGATACCTAATGCTTATATGTTTGGACCTACCATGTCAAACTAGATTTTCAAAAAGTTTTATACAACTCTGATTGTCACAGTGGACCAATGTAGGCTCCATCCCCTGACTGAAGAGGCAAACGAATATATTCGTCATCTAAATAGCCTCACATGATTCTTGACTAACATCTATATACTCGACCTATATTGAGATGACTGTTATATATATTTTTTTCCTATTGTACCAACAAATTGTTGTTGACCTGACACTGAAGACTACTCTAAACATGCTCTTCCTATCTGAGGGACTCCCTACCCAATCTACATCTGTGAAGCCTTGGAGCTTCACTCCATCAATATGCATGTACCATTACGCAAAATGTGTTGTGCTTCTAAGGTATATTAGAACATGTCTTGTTGCTTTCTAGTGAAGTTTGGTAGTTTCTACCATGAATTGACTAAGATGGTTCATTACAAAACAAATATTTGTTGGGTTGTGTTATACTCTTTCCACATAGTTAACAGGGGGTTTGAGGGGTACCTGTAACCCCACTTTATGGGGTCCGGGGCAGCGCCCCAGAAAATTTGGTTTTGGACCCTATGTTAGGTTGGGCGGACCCACCTATGGTTTTGTGCATGATTTTCGCACATGTTTTTTTTTGGACGTGATGGTTTTCGGTCTATGGTTTTG
>APFE031413145.1:238978-286341 GCA_000404065.3 Pinus taeda | reverse complement strand
GAAAAGAGTCGCCTTCACTAAGTGGGCCCGCAGGCTATTTTTGGCGCAAGTGTATTTTTAGACTATGTCTATTTTTTAGACATATGGATCATGTCTATGGATTGCAGGTTGTTGTTTATGGATGATTGATCAAGTTGGAAAAATAGATGGACTTCTATTTTTGATGAAAGTGTGAGTGATCACAGTGTGAGTGATCAAGTCTATTTTTAGACTAGCTGTCAAAAAATAGAAAAGTCAAATATTATTATCTCACAATAATATTTGGACTATAAACTTTGTCTTATTCTCTTGGAGCACTTCAGTTCGAGCTACGGATGTGGCACATGCAATTGCATGAAGGAAATACGTGGTTCTTATGGGTTAGTTGAATATTTGCATGCATGACTTCAGTAAGAACTCAAGTGAGTTGAGTTTAGTGGACTGGAGGTGCAGTTGATGGAGTTGTGTTCAGTTTAGCTTTGTTAAACTGGTTGTATTTAGTCTAACTGGCAAATAGACTAGAGATGAGTTGGGTTAATTAGTTATTAATTAATTCACAAGTTATTAACTCATAATACAACTAATGAATACATCAGTTAACTCAGTTGCATGTCAGTGCATGTTCAGTTCAGCAGGGACAGGTGTTAGAGAATCAGATTGCTATCAGTTGTGACTATAGTTGTGCACCAGATCTTGCACAAATCAGGGGATTGAGTATGCCAATGAGTTTGCCCACATTGTAGCTTGTTCTCACGTGATTTAGCCAAGGAAAGACGTGGTTTCCTTGGAATTATCACCAGTTCTTGTGCAGGTATTGAGCAGCGGAGGCAGGCAAGCAGCGGAAGAGATTTGAGCCAGTGATTGATTCAGATCTGAGCTGTATTGTGTGTAACAGGTGGAGCTGGTACTGGATTGCTTGTGATAAGCATTGTACTTTGTAATTTTACATGACTCAATCATTAATATACAGATAGTTGGGGTTTTTAGCGAGATGCTTTCCCCGGGATACATACTGTGTTAATGTGTGAATGCTCTTGATTTTTTATTGTTATTGATGCTGCTATATTGATGATCAACGTAGAGGAGCTTATGTATTGTGTATGTTTTCCGCAATAGTACATGATCAGGATAATCTCTGTTGAATATGTGTTAAATTATTCAAAATTTCTACAGTGCCAACATTGGCTCCACCTGGGGACAGTGCCTTGCTGGCAAGGTGCTGAGAACCTGTAGATTAGTAGCCTTCACCATTGGGCATGGAGTAAAAACTTATAATGCACTTATAAAACCAAAAAATCTCCATGGAACTTTACTTGCAGGGAGTCCTTTCCTCTTCAAACTAAAATGCAGAAAAGTAAATTCTAGAAAATGGAAAATAAATGCTCATCTAATGAGCTTATTTATATAGAACTCTTACTTATTTACTGGGCATCAATTCACCTAAGTTAGTTCATCCCTCTAATGGTACTAGGTCAGCATTTGGGTGTTGGACCTAATATCTTCATGCTGCTTAAATTTAAAAATCAAAACAAGCATGCACCATGAAAAGTCTTCAAAGAAAAACTTGATGCATACTCGAGAGTCAACCTCTGTTGATGACCTAAGAATGTGGTCATGTAATCAGTTACAGGGTCATAGAACTGACAAGAAAAATTTATAGTTGCCTTATCTTCATGAAGAGTTTTTTTCCCCATAATCTTCTTGGTTAGGGCAGCCACCAATACTGTTCGGCTCCTCAACCTTAGATTTTTTGAGAAAAACATGTTGTTGATATTTTTCTACCCATTTGTCAATGGGCCAACCATCCTGGAAATCTACAATAGAATATTTTATTTCTAAATTATAAGAGTCATAGACTGAATGGTCTATTGAGGGTTCCTGGCAAGAATCTGTTTGCAAGACGCAGTCACATACACTACTTGGTCCTTCAACTTTTGGGCTCTGTTTAAAAAATTTGTTGCTGGAAGCCTTCTCCCCGATTGCTGGTAAATAGATTCCTTTGACAATCTGCAATGATATCATCCTCCTATGAATCATATGATTCATAAATTGGAGAATCTTCATCAACTTCAAATTCATATTCTTGAATTGGTTCTCCATTTGAAGGATGTGGGTCGTACATTGGATACCCTTTGTTGACTTCCTGGTGGGTATCCTCTTCTTGTGCAACTTCCCATGATTGGGATTGTTGTGGCTCTACATCACTTGACTCTCCATCAGAGTCATACACATCATAAGAAGGAGAATCATCAACTTTGGCTAAATGAGAGCTTAGAGGGTTTATTTGCAGCACTATGATGTCTCCTTCTTCTCATTCTTGATCATTTGGTGATGCTTCTTGATGCGAGTATATGTTTTCTTGGAGAGGAGCCCCAAAAACATCTTCATCGGGGTCATTAAACTCAGGAATATATTTATCATTGAAATATGCATGAAAATATTCAAATGGAGAATCCAAAGGATATAATCTTTTGAAATAATGATTAAATGCCATATGAAAACTCTTTAAGGAGGATATGTTGCCACGAGGTATTGTTCTGTACCAAATTCTAAAATCATCTTCTAAAGAGTACATGAGCAATTTCATTTGCGAATCTTCAAAAATAATACCCTGTTGTTCCATGCATTCATGAAAATTCTTAAGGGGATGGTCCAGTCTTTTATATGTGTTTCCACTTAATCTAGGAAAATAGGTATTCCATTCATGAAATGAAGGGACATGATTGGGATAACCAGCAATAGAAGAAAAATCTATTGGAGCAAATTTGTTATCCAAGAATGCAGGAAGGGACATTTTGAAAATCTCCCTAGGTGATTGATCTCGAGTTCAAAGGTAGGGAAATTTTCAACTTCTTTAGCATCAAAGAAAGTATGAGGTTGTTTGACAACCATGATGGTCAAATAGAGATAGAAATAGTGGATTCCCCAGGATTTTTACCAAAATATTGAAAAGGTGGAGTCACCAAGGTGAGAGATCTTCAAATCACACTTCCCTTTCTCACCTACCAGAGAGAATGTAAAGATTTGTTGTACCCAAGGAAAAGTATTTCAATTTTGATCCCCTGAAACAACATTAGAAAGATGTTGTCGCTTTTTCTAGCACCTGTAGCACAAGTGCTTCAGGAGATATAGAAAGCTTCCTATAGATAACCTCTAGGTTGATTGTAGACCAGTGCCTAGGACATATTAAGAGAGAAGTGCTTTGGATATTATTAGTAGGGCTTTCTGCTGCACTCCAATTGTCACGTAGTTGGAAAAATGAAGCTTGGTTCAATAGTCTTTCATTACTTGGTTCAATAGTCTTTCATTACTGTAGACTCAAACACATACATGGATCTAAATGCACAAGGGGTAGATCTAGTTCATATCAAAGAGAAATGACTAACTCTGGTGGTCGACTCACAACAAGAGATAACCTTAATATTGGCGCTATAGTAACATGAAGAGGAGGAAAGAAAGGACAAAATTCGATGCATAGGGCTATAAACAAAACTGAATCCTAAGCAACAATGTTCCAACAGAAGTATGGAAGATTGAAGAGGTGGAATGACATAAATAGTGGAGTGTTAATCATGGATATAGTCATCACCAAATAAAATTTAGTAAATCTGTGCACATTACATGTACATAAGTAAATCTATAGCTAACACAGATATTGTTACTACTTAGCAACAAATATACAACCATGAAGAAGGGTGAAACCTGCAGCTTCATTACACTATTTCAGAGGGAGAAAACATACATTAAGTGATAAACAAAGGAGAAAACATACTATAGATTTATCTGATAGGAATCAACAAAACAGTTTCATTAATCCTTGAATCTAAATCACTATTCCATTACATTTCGCAAGATATCACTCAAGTCCCTCATGAACATGCAAGAAGAACCAAAAGTGGAATCACAGAATTTGGAACACCACAGGTGTAGAATTCTGGAACCACTTCTAATTGTTTCTTCCCTCTATTTATAAGAAGGGGGGGATTTGAATTAACAGTTTTCAAAATATATCAGCGAAGGGCTATATGTCCAATTTGATTATATGTCTTGTAACGTGATAGCTCTACTGCCCACAATGATTCTAATAAGGATTTGGTTCCTTCTTTAAAGTGAAAGACATACAAAATAAATAGAAATTACAGAAATAATAAGAAAATGAAAATTGGATGATGATGGAGGAAGTATCCCTATGCCATTTCTGAGATTGTCCCTGATCAGGCCACGTCTCTGCCATGATATGCCTTTCCTGCTTCTCGATCGGTTCTTTCCACTTTCGTCTTAATTTTCTGGCTTCACCACTCTCTAGAGTTGGTAGTGATCAACTGTGTTGGCTTGTTACAAAGTAGAGGCAAAGATTGACTTGGTAGTCCTACATTGTATGACTCAATGGAGCTCCACGCTGAGGCATTAAGTCTTCCTGAGCCCCCATATTGATTTACCACTCCTCCATGCCTTTATTTAATATTGCAGTTGTAGAACCATATGCATTCAGAGTTTTGTACCATAATACTGGGACTTTTCTGCATTGTGACGTTTACTCTTAAAGGCATTATAGAACAACGAGTCTCGATCTCCTTTGGCTCCCTTTGGTTTATCCCATTTCTGCATTTCTCCACATATGACCAGGGGCTATGGCCTGGGGCTTAGCCCCAAGACACTAGAGACTTTGAACTCGTGTTCGAGAACCCTTTTCCTTTGTTAAAGATTTCAACTCCTTTTCTTTCATTTTCCTCTATAGACCATATCAGAGGTCGGTAAATTGATGATTTCCTATCCACGTCCTTGGTGCACCCTTTTGAAACTTGCAATCGCTGATCACCCTTTGTGCTTAGCCCTTGGTTCCTTAGCTCTTTATGTGACCGCGGGCTAGCCCCTGTGTTGGAGCCCCTTTATCGGCATATCACAATCGGAGGTTTCACTAGGAGCGACAATGCTCATCCTCTAATTGTCGGTCGTTGATGTGACGTCTTCCTCTACCACATGTCACCTTCTGAGTGGTGACATGTGTCACCCTTATGACCCCTTAAAATGTTGAATTTTCCTGCCACGTGTCCACCATACCCCCACATAACGCTGACGTCAGTTTCCCTGTGCCCCTTATCAAAACCAACCATGTGTTGCTAAGTGTCATGTATTCAAACCAATCATGTGTAACCACATTTCATTTATCGGATCCAATGATGTTCTGGCACAACCCCTTCGAGGAGAGAGAAATGGTTAGCCCTCTTCTTGTTTTGCAACTGATTTCCTTTGTTAAATTGTTTTTAGCCCTCCTGATGCTTTAACACTATCGACGTTCTTTTCCCGCAATTTCTTCTTAGTGATCACTTCCAGAATCGTCGATTTTTGACTTGCAATATGTTTGTGTTGTTGCGATCACCGATGTGCTTGCCCCAACTCATTGGATCGCCGATATGCGCTTAGTGCCATTGATAAGCAATCGTCGATGTGTGATAACCAATTTCGGAGCTCTGCTACACGAAGTGTTGAATGCCATGCTGCCTGATTTTGCAATATTTGATTTGCAATGAGCCAGGACCTCCGATTCGTGACCTCCAATATGCCAAGAGATTACCCTTAGTCATTTTCTCTTTGTTTTCTAGCTTTGAAAGTGAAACGTCAATCTGCTATAACTTTTGATTCTGGAGTCCATTTGGGGAGTTCATATACCATTGGAAATCCAAGTTTGAGCACTATGTCATGGAGAGGGTATGATTTAGCTTTAAGTGCTTATGTGGCTTGGAAGATGGCTGCAAACCTCTCTGCTCTTTTTCCCTCTTTTAGTAGCTGAAAACACATTTTGCAGATGGTGACAACAAACACCAAGATTGCTTTGTGAAATTTGCATGAGTTAGAATAGGTTAAGATATTTACAACATATATTACATGCTTTATTTTGACCTTCGGAAACAATAAACCAATTTTGACATTTCCCTTGCAATTAATAAAACTTGTTTTCCAGCATTAAAAATCCATTATTTTTTACCTTTAAATAAAAGGTCAAGTCCAATGTGCGCTCTCTCTCTATAACACACTAGTGAATTAACCTCTTTGAAGTTTGGCCTACATCTTCGAATATTTTCATAGATGATTCAATTATGGTGACTTGAACATTACTTTTGTACCTCTCATTCAACCTAGTATCCATCCCTATGAAATTATACTGTACCAAGCCACCAATGACAATGTTAGTTCTTTCTATAAGTGAAAATATATCATATGCTTAGTTAGCATAAAATATGCTTAGCTTTGATTCCAATAATAAAAAATCATCTTTTGTAAAACAAGGTTTCAATTGATACTTCAAATTAAGTAATAGCATTGGCACTTATTTATAGACTTCCAATCTTGTTAAAATTGATCTTGTAACTTAAAATCTAGACTAAGAACTTATGAATTTTGATTGTAAAAATGTGAAATTTATCATTGTTTTTAAATTGCAAAATTGGACTCAAAGTGTGAATATTACCTTTTAAAAATGTGAATTTTGAATAATTTATATTCTAAAAATGTGAATTTCAATTGGAAAAGCATATAAAAAATACTAATATCAAATTGCTACAATATGTATTTAGATTTCAATATTTAGATTTTTTTTGTATTATATCTAAATCAAGATTAATGTATTGAGAATTTTATTATTTTGTGTCAATCTATAACATGACAATGACAAACATTATTTAATATATCAATATTGAAGAGATGCAACAAAATCCTATAAAATAAGTGATGATGACAATCGCTGTATTGTAAAATTATACTTTAATAAGTTCCATATGAACAAAACACAACTATGAGCTATTGCATTTTAACAATTTCCTCATTTTAATTGCAAACACTATAATGTAATTATTGAAAAGTTTATTCACAAAACTCACATCCCATGCCAAAATAAAAGAGAGCAATTCGAATTTTAGCAAAAGTAATTATGTCAATATGTGTGTCTATTTTGGAATAGTGCTTCTAGAATTTAAATTTAGTTTTCAATAATTCTTAGGTGAATGGTATGGATTTAACCTCCACAAAATATTCTAGAATATTCATAACAACATAGTCAAATCAAAGGTTGGGATTTATCTCGAATGCAGTAATGTCATTTTCCCCTTTTAATTAAATTGATTAATGAGAAAAAATGTGAAGTGATTTGTGGTTTTTTGGGCATGTGGTATTGATAAGTCATGATATTGGTCAATGTTATTATAACAAAGCATATTTATAGATTAAAAATCTTCATGGTAAAGTGGGGGTAAATCTCCATGGTTAAGAATCTTGTTCCATGGTTTTTTAAATGTATATATGTTTGATTTATATATTAATTATTTTTATAATTAATAATAATAATAACAACAATAATTCAAAATAAACTTATAATTGAATTATTTTTTATGATTTTTTCATTTCATCAATGTTAGATGTATCATGAAGTAAGTGTTTTAATGCTTGTTAGGCCCGACCCGAGAAGGAATCTAGCAATCGATTTGCAGTTTGATGGCTATAAGTTTAGCTTTGATTTATAAAAAGCCTAATGTTAAACTTTAGACATAAATAACGTATTTTTTTATTATAATTAAAAATTATTTCGTAAACACTTGATTGGACAAAAAATTGATGTCTTATTTAAGCCTTAACACCATCTAGCCCAACTAACTCTAAGAAGTCACCATGTGGAGAATTGTCTCACTAATTTTTTGCAATGATTTCTAAGAATAGTTACAAATAATGCATGTTTCACTAATTTTTTGCAATAATTTTTGGAAACAATTACACTTAATATATGTCTCACTAGTTTTTGCAAATATTTTTGGAAACCATTACAATTAATACATACCATTAACTAATGTTTTCAAAAATTGATCTTAAAAAGCTATTTTCACAATTATTTTTCAAAATCTATTAACACTTACTAACATCACTTTTTTCACCACTCCCAATTTAATCCCAATTTCTTAATTTTTAAGACCTATCAGTGCTTTGTTAAGTAAAACATGAGCGAGTGAATCAATACTTTTTCTTTTAAAATGGTCAAGTAAATACTCATAACTAACTGGTTATGGGCCTCAAGCCTGCATCTCATCTCCCATAATGATCAAGCTAACTATCTTTTCTGCATGTGAATCATGCAATATCAAAAAATTTGTTTGAAAGGTTGAGCTAACACATCTCCTTCTCCTTCTTATCAACTACAATTGTATAGATCATGTAATCTGAACCCATTGGTTGGCCCTCCTCTGGACTTTCCATTCCTACTTTGTTCTTTACCCATCATCTATGCTCAATCCTACAAGTGTAAACAAAATGTGGAAAAGAAAATTAAATCCCTCCCATCTTGCAAACACTAAATACAATAGACATTAAATTCTTTGGTATCTACTTCGGTCACGAGGTACTCTAATCCATTTAATCCATTTTTCCCTTCTCTTTCTTTGTTAAAAAAGGTCATATTTGTTTATAGTGTCTTTAACGACATACTTAATTACCCACTAGTTTCTTGATCTCTACCATGCAAGTTTTATGTCAAGCGTTGGGTGGAACATTGGAAAATTTTGTTACTTTATCTGTTTATTAGTGTACCTTGCCAATATCCTAGGACGAATATTGTAGTCCACCTCAAACCTGGTGCCCAAACTAATTGGATTTCATTCATTATTGAGTTCCAAAATGGAGATGGTGATCTTAAATCAGAAGAACTAATGCATGTGAGGTGTTCTATAGGGTTATTTTGATATTTTTTTCTAGTGGGTGTACAACGGAGGAAGATTTGACTTCTACATCTTCTGTTTTTAATTATGTAGGCAAACTCTAATTCATGGAAACTCGTGTAAAGGAGTTGGGGTGCCAACTAGGATTTGAACTACCCTTTCAATGGTCCTCTCTCCATTCATTTTAGAACCCTTTCCGCTGGTAAAGTTCTTGTCGTAAATAATGAGTTTCCACAAAATTGGCAGCCTAATACTACATACATATCTAATGTCAACTTTTAAATTGTAAATTTTTATTTTTTGTTTTTATTTTTATTACGTTTATAGATAGTTGCTTTTTTGCGCGCCAGTATAAGGAGTTAGCATTATAATTTAGCTTACTGTTGCAAATATGAAATTTATGTACAAGAGTTTTGAAGATTAAATTTTAATGTTCCTACTAGTATCAAATTTAACACCTTTTTTTTTCACTTTTGCTTATTTGTTTATATATATATATATATATATATAGTTAATGGGTGGGGATTCCACTGCATCTAGTGTCCCCACCCATTAACTATATATATAATATATAATATATATATATATAATATAATATATATATATATATATATATATATATATATATATATATTATATATATAATGGGGTGGTGACTCCAACTGCATCCAAAAACACTTGTTATGGGTTGATGCCTATTTTTGTTTACCACAATAGTAAATGTTGTTGATATACGCCGACCTCATTTTCTTCCTTTTAAAATTTATGGCTCTAGCACAATCATTCATTTTATAAACCCACTTATTGACATGATTCCATTTGTTATTTGATAATTTGCATGTTAATTTCAAAATCATATTGGGTAACTATGAAAAGGTACACATGTATTCACATGATGCCAATTGTTATCTAATAGTTTGCATGGTAATTTCATAATTCTATTAGGTAAATGTGAAACTGTAAACATGTATTCACATGATGCCATTTGTTATTTAATAATTTGCTTGACAATTCATAATTGTATTAGGTAAATGTGAAAAGGTAAACATAAATTTAGAGATACAAGCTACTTAATATTTGAAATCTATCCATTGATTTTGAGGAGATGATGAGAATATGTCAGAATCTTTCATTTATGACCATAAGATAAATATTTGGATTAAAAGAGTGTTAATTTGGAAGCTTAGTGACAAATTCCAATCATGGGACTAGATTCCTCTTTCTGAGAGTACCAATTTTGACCTTTGAAGCACTGGATTTGGCCAAGGGGAAGTTTACTTTTAAAGTGAATCCCACATATGCACGAATAGCCAGGTTGACCCTAATGAGAAACCAGACACTCTTGGAAGCCTATAAATATAAGTGACCTCAACCTCATTTGGAAATGATAATCAAGCATCCTCTTCTTCTCTTCTTTGGATTGGTTCACACAGGTCTGAAGTGGGTTCATGGAATTTGGTCCTTACAGGTCCGTAATTGCAGGGTTTGAAGTTGGCATGTGCGATTAGGGTTTTATGTTTCTAGCCGTAGGGTTGACACATGGAATTTTCGGTTATAAACACAGGCATGCAAGCTCATCCATGTGGTTGGATCATCTCATTTGCACGCATAACTCTCCCTCCATGAGGTTGGGATATAGGGTTTCAATTTTTCATTTGGTCGTAGATAGACTCAAATCAATATTGTTGTTGGGATCTTATTTTGATATTATTTGGTTGATATTGTTGTATATTTTTGTATTGGCTCATTCTACTCTTTGTTGGACATTTTATGAAAATCTAATAGAAGAATAATTCAAAGGGTCTCCCCCCTTGTTGACCAAATATGGTGTCTCTTTTTGTTGTGTTGATTGTCTCATATTGTCATTGCATTTACTATTCTATCCTTAGCTACTATTAATTGATGAAAAGTATTCATTTCTATTGAAAGATTGCTAATTAAAGAATTGAATTGGGCTAATGTAATTGAAACAACATAGTGACGATGGTAAAAAGTAACATGGTATTAGAGCTAAGATGAAGGAAAAGGCCAAAGGAGACAAGATCTAGAGAAATCCTCTTTTGAAAAATTGAAGGAGTCTATCTAATCAAGTCAATATGTCTTCCTCTTTCTTCAATGAAAATGGTAAGCTAGGTGACCAATATAACTTTGTTGCATGGAAGATCAAGTTGGGAATCATATCGGAAGGCAATGATGCCTTGGAATACATTCAAGGAAAGATACCTGAGCCTTCAGAGAATGCTTCCGCTACTTCCAAGAATAAGTACAATAAAAGTGAGTTAAAAGCAAAGAAAATTATAGTTGATGGTTTACAAGATCATTTACTTGCTTATGTTGGAAATTTGAATAAGTCTAAGGATATGTATGATAAGCTGGACGACATATATGACGTCAACAATTTGAATGAGATCATATCCTTAAAGGATCAACTTAAAGATATGAAATGAATAAAGGAGAGTATGTACAATCCTACATTATGATATATATTGTCTTCGAGATCAATTGCAAAGAGTTGGGGAAACTGTGCCAGACAAGGGCTTAGTGGTGGTAATCCTTAGAGGTATCCATCCTATTTGGGAAATGTTGACTATTGTGCTAGTTGATGTGTTGGCCATTGTCTTACTGCACCCGAATTACTCTTCACTCTAGTAAATCACATAGTTCTTCCCATCTCTTTTCATCTAGTAGAGTCAATTTAATCACCCTCTGGGAAATTTCATCTACCTTTGTGTATTTGGCAAAAGTTGGTTTCACTGTGAAAACGTATTTTACCTCATTATGTATGTAAAAGCCATTTGACATGATTTCTAAAAATGTCCTTGCTATCATACTGCCCTTAATCCCACTGAACTTGATACTTCTCTTGGCCATTTCCTTCATCTTCAGGACATAGTCTTCCTGAGTGATTAATTTATCATTTATTACATAAATGTTGGGTAGTCCTTTCTGAATCAATGCTTCAATTCTGTTACAAAATCTATTTACTTGCAGCTCCAATGTGTCACATCTTTCTTCTAATTGATCAATAAGGTTCCTCTTAGTAAAAAATTTCTTGACTTCTAAAATTGTGGCATTTATGTCACTCATTCCTAATTCTTCAAGTTCATATTTTGACTTAGAATTCAGGAATCTGATAATGTTAGAGGCTTCTGCAGGCATCTCTTTGAGCTTCTCCCTTCCCTGAACAATGATTTATATAGCTTTTCCTATCAATTCCTTTGGCTCAAAGATGATTTGGATAGAAGGCCAAATCTCATTCATAGAGTCTAGTATAGCCACCCAAATAGTTTCCTTAGCTTGGGCCAAGTTATGACCAATTGAGGTATATATTTCTACCTTCTGCAACTTCTCCAACAATCTCTGTGATTTCTGCATTTCAGTGATGCTAGAAGCTTCTTCTTTGGCTTTCTGTACTTCTAAAGTTTTGAGTTGATCCTGTAAAGCCTTGATCTCTTTTGACTGGATGGACATGTTCTCCAATGTCTTGGTCACCTATTCAGCACTTGTAGTATGAGTGGAAGAAGTAGTTGCAGTGACTGTTCCTATTGTTGGAAGCTGAGAAATGGGTATGGCATCCAGGGGATAATGGCCATCTTCTAAGTCTCTTATTTCTCCTTTATCATCTTCTCCATTTCTTCCTCCATCCATCTAATTTGTGTGTTCTGTTCTATAATCAACTTCATCGTGTCAACCCTCTGTGCCTCATTTTCTTCAATGTCTTTGGTTAATGGGTCCTCTATGGCTGGAAACTTAAGCTTCTTTCTCAAGGCTGCAAAGACCAGATTCTTCTTCTTCATGATCGCTTTTGCAGCATTCACATCTTTGGTATCATATCCTATCTTTACCACCAAGTCCTCCAAAGACTTGATCCTATTTTCCTTGGCTAGGTGTGGTGAGGTAAAATTATGAGTGCAGACACAAACAATTCCTCCAGCCCGATAATGGGTCTAGCCACAATCGATACATTCTATGGAATATTTCCTCAGGTTAGAACCAATTAAGAGGGCCTACCTCTTAGTACTCTTCTCCCATTTGATGATGATATCGCTTTCTTGCTCCACCTATCTCTCATTTCCTTCCTCAAACACATGAAACAAGTAAACAACAACAAACAACAACCATGATAATAGACAGATTATAATTCAACCTACTTAACAAGTCAAGAAGCATTAAGACATAAACATGTAAGATGACACATTATGTAGGAAATCAATTGATAGTTGCATATATATTGAATCAAGAAGAGATTACAATGATTGTCTTGACGTTGTTGTTCTCCTCCGACAAAACCAGGTTCCCACACACTTCCACTACCATTCCATGATGGCCTCAACAATGATAGTTTTAAGGCTCTTCCCTTTAGGCTTCACACTAAACCAAATTCACACTTCTCCCCCACACAACTATAGAGCTACAACTATGAATAGATTGTTGTTTACTCCAAACTTAATTAGCACTAGCGCACCAACATTAACACTCTAACACTAGCTTGTGTTTGGGAAAAATGGAGGTTTATATAGCATGAATGGATAGGAGATGGTTCCTCTTCTCATGGGAGAAGGTCTTATCTCTTGAGGTAGTATAGGGGAAAGCAGCCTAAATTAACATCCTCGACTCCATCTGGCCCAACCATTTACCAAAATTTCGTTACAAAGCTTCTAGAGCTGGAAGCTTCAGCTCCTTATTTTAAAAAAATTCCAAAAGAGGATCGGCATGACTGGAACAAAGCTCAGTCACTCCAGTTGGCACTAGGGACAATGTTAATCCCTGCATATTGGCACGAGGAGGACAAGGGTCATTAATACCAGTCTTGTAAACTGGGAAAAACAGAAGATCTTGGGGAAATGGTGCAAAAGGGAAAAAATGTTGTGTAACAGATGCCCCCAAAAGTGTGAAGGTCGAACTAGAGTGAGGGATGAAATTCTTTATGAATCAGTGTGGGGAACCAGGATTTGTTGTTGGAAAACCTACAAGCAAGTACAAATACATATACATAATTGAAAACCCTGTCAAATGATAAATGAATGGTGGCATGGACGCATCCATCTAGAGAGTGATCATGCAAACGGATCCAGGCATGGGTGCAGCCATCCTATAAAGAGGATCATATCAAAACCAAGGTATGGTCGTAGCCATCCAATAATGAGAAGGATCATAGATGATAACCCATGGTATGGCCATAGCCATCCATCTGAAAGAGACATGTATATCAACATAACTATGTCACATCACTTCGCAAACTAGACTTTTTTTATCTGAGCCCATGGTCTTGCGCTCCAACATGACCCAATCAAAGTACAAATTCTAACATGTGAATACATGTGTGGACATCGAACATGCTATAAAATCGCTTGATTACCAGTCAATGATGTAAATTGTTAATAAGCGCGAGATAAGCCACCAATAATGACAATGGTCCTCAAGGTACTATCAACACAATTCACGAGATGTGAATAGAGGAACTGGAGTCGAACACCCGTGAAATCACCCAATCAAAAGCCAATGATGTGAACTTGTCATCGAGTGCGAAGAACTTACAATTAGGTCATGCAGGCTCTAAGGTACTGGAAGGGAGTCTCTCGGTCAACTTCTCGGATATTGAGTTGAAGTCGATAGGAAGCGAACGCGTCGGAGGAGGGCCATAATATATTCCACATCATCAAGCTGAGACAAAGGGATACAAAATGATTTTGGATGATAAAGAGAATCAGAGGTAAATGTAACTGCAGAAGGACAACTCTTGAACATATCGGCGACATGACTGGAAGTTTGGCAGCTTTTGGATCCATAGGATCAGTGGTCATGATGATGTGGCAGACATCAAATGGAAGGAAAAAATGAATGGCCCAACCTAGGAAGGTCAACGATAAAAGGAGGATGTCCTAACCCGACACAAAGCAGAAAGTGTCATGTTCAAGAGTGAGCTGCCAACACAACTAATTAGATTTCCAAATTTCCCCCCACCATTTCTGGCAGGTACTCCAATTATTTTTTAATCGCAATCTTGAAGGGGATATCATATGCTTGCATAGTAAGTTCATCCTTCGGATGAATCCTGTTGGGCATGGAATCCCCCCACGGCTTATTTTGGGGATCAAAGCCCAAGTTTGAATTGTTATTGTTGTAAAGACTCCGCAAATTGCGGGCACGGAGCATGAAATATATGTTAGAGTCATAGGGCTGTTCGCCCTAAGTTTTGAATGTAATGTCGGCCTACCCATGGTCTGCAGACCATGGGATTGTATAAATAGAGCAAGGCTCTAAGTTGTAAATGAATAAATCAATGGAATCAGATGGATAGAACAAGATAGCAAGCATAGAGCAAGAGTCTAAGTGTCTTGGGTCGTAATAGTAGGAAGAGGCTCTACAGATGAGTGCGCATAGGCCTAGTAGGGTCCACAACTGAGTGCGTGGCCCCCTGCAACTGAGTGCGCAGGGTAGAGTTGAGTCTATAACCAGAGAATAGATTAATAAAGAAAGTTTTTGTTACTAATTTTGTGTATCTGTTCTGAGTTATTACATGTTTGATATCAATTGCAATTATATTGTTTATTTACTGTGTGCACTTATATGAATGGTGAATATTGCTAAGTATAATCGAAAGCACGTGAATAAGCTAATTTAATCAACTAATATCAAATTGCTAGTAAGGAGTTGGGTAATAACAATGTTCGGCCGCTAAGTAGGGCTGCGCGAAGATAAAATCTCAAGCTACGTGGTGTGGGTAAGTGCGAGTAGCAGCGTGTGCACCGGGTCGAACCGCGGACCACTTGAAATCATCAAACATCTCCAGGGTGTGGAAACCCAATTCTAGTACCCTCCCATACTACTTCAGGTGAGACTTCAATCCGCGCTCTGCGGACTATTGCCGAAAGGGCTAGTAGTACCAAGATTTGTTTGGCTAAATCATTTCTGAACCTGGGTCAGGCCCCACTAAGCCAACAAATCCGACCTAGTAAGTTTAACTAGCCCTAGGAAGGAGAAGCTCATGCTCGTCAAAGTGACAAATTCAATGAAGTTTAATATTTTAAGGATCTCGACAAAGGTGTAACTCAGTATATTTTTCATGTTTCAAAAGTTTGAAAAAGACACGGAAAAGAAAACTCAACAGGGTCCCTTTTCGTACATTTGTGTCTCTCGAGCCTAAAAAGGTAGAAAATGATACTTGAGAGAACCACTTGACCATTTCAGTCAAGGAGTACCTTTTTCATAAATAGTGCATCCCAGCCCGAAAAAGGGGTATACTTATATTGGGCACATGACGCTTTGCATCCGTTAACAAGTTCGAAATGACAAAGGCTCAACTATCTTTTCGTTTTTAAAGGGTCAGAAAAGAGCTTGAAAGCAGACTCCCCATTTTATTCTCTTTTACGAGTCAAAAGGGAAAAATACTTGACAATATTTTCATATTATTTTTACAAGTTGAGAAAATGGCTGCAACGTGACTCGCCATCATCATCAAATATCCATCACCTGTCCCTATGCAAAAAGGTAAAGTGCATTATCCAATTCTTCAGGCAAACTAGGTCAAAACATTTACAAAACCTAGTATTTCATGAAAAATTGAATAAAAGGGAGGAAAAGTAAATATTTTTTACCATTTACCATTTTACCTTGTTGTGAAAGACTTTTTCACCCACTTTTTCCCTAATTGTTCCGGAGCAGATTGCGGGAGGATCCGGGAGGTCATTCGCCGAACCACGCGTTACAAGTAAGAGCCAAAGCCCTAAGCTCCATTTTCATACCATTTATTCCTGTTTGCATCCATTTTTTGGATTTTTGAGGGAGGTTTTGTAAAAAAAAATTGCCCTCAGTCAGCGCGACATCCAGGCACGAAATCGCGATGGTTGAGGGTGATTAAAACGCGCTATCGCGTCGTCGGCACAAAAGTTTTTAAAACAGGCACATCGGAGCTATGAATAGGGAAAAAATCAATTTCCCTTCAAAACCATTGTTGGAAACCAAATTTTATGGACCAAAAATGATTATTTAGTTACATATATGGTTTTTGCAGGAAAGAATCATCGAAAATGGTAGACTAGAAAGAACATGAGCATGAAGATGTGGACACTCGGGCACTGAATGATCCAAATTTCCTAAATTCTTTGAAGATCTGTGGGCTCCTCAAGTTCTTTCTCAGTCTAGGGATGCGGGCTCAACCTGAGCTGCTTCGTTACCTGATTAGTCTCTGGGACATAAATTGGGAAATATTGATCATTCGTGACCAGGAGCTGGAGTTAGAAACTTCAGACATATATTTCATCACAGGACTATCTTGGAGAGGGGAACCAGTCAACTTGTATGGGTCACGACCGATTGGGGCAAGCATATCCATGTTGCTTTCTGAACATTGCCCTGAAGCCCTCAAATCCAAGAGCGACAAGATTGAGATCGCCACTGTGCGAGAGCTGACACTCAGAGTTATACTATTGACTAACAATAGAGTGGCGGGGTCCCAGGCAATGCATGAGACTAACAAGTCGAAATTCCTATATTCCATCGACTGCACAACACTGACGATCTTCAGTTGGGCGAAAGCCATGAAGATCAACATAAAACGCCAGCTGACAAAAGCTAAGGTGTGGAATCTTAAGCAATTTTTCTTTGGATTCATACTAGTGACCTTTTTCTTGGAATGGGTCCCACTGTTCCAGTACTAGTTGACTGAGGTAGATCCTCTGATGCCATGCGACCCGCAGATGGCCCATTGGAGTTGTTTGATGCCTAGGATCATTGGGGGCCAGCACATGTCTTAAAGGCCCGCCTTCTTTTCATGGCTATGATGACAGTTGATCGTCGTGGAGGACTGGCCATATAGTGGCACTGACTTTCGTGGAGATCTGGACATGCTGCTGCCAGATGGAGAGGATTTTGATGACGAAAGTAAAAAATCATTTTTTTACTTTTGTTATATTTTAATTGTTTTTGATATATACATGTTTATAGCAGTTCATTTTGTTAATGCAGATGTTGGACCAAATTTTCCTACTGGACTGTCCCCAATAGCCAGGTGTGTTGCCCACCAGTTTGATGTTGTCGCTCCTTATCAGGAGGGGAGTGACAACAAGGAGGAGATTGCGAGGAACCTTTAAGGGTTTACTCATGGTATCCCAGAGTATGCTCGAGTGGGAGACATTCCTCGCTAGTACTAGAGACACACAGTAGGAGTATCGGTTCAGATCTGTCGATTGCTGACTAGTGTTCCGTGAGCCGTGTCATGCTACCACGATCACTATGTTGATTAGTTCCTAGGTCTAGCATTTTACATTTTTGAGGTCTGTGTGCCACATATATATGAGGCTTGCGAGCCGCTGATCTTATTTTGGACACACACATTATTTTTTGGGGTTTTGATGTATCAAACATTATTACCATATATATATATATATATATATTATATATATTATATATATATATATTATATATATATATATATATATATATATGTTGTATTGTGTTGCTTACTATGATACAAATGATTTGTTTTGGTTTTTCACATGTTTCGCAAATGTCTATCCAACACATAATTTGCTAATGCATCTGTTAATGTATTCATGCATCTAGGAATATGATTATATGTAATGTAATCAAAATGCCTTTCCAGTAGACGAATACGGAGATACATTCTCAATATCTGAGGGTTTCTAATAGAATATTGCCCGTTGAGTTGAAGGACGACAAGCTGTGAATCCAAGTTGACAACCAACTCTCAAATGTCAAGAGTAATGGCTTCTGGCAATAGTTCGATGACTGCACTATATTCAACAGTGTTGTTAGTTGTGCGACCTAAACAAATACCTTGAAGATCAATCAACTTACTGTGAGGGTCATAAATAGCCCATGCCGCGAATGATAGGTTCCAGGTACTTCAGCAAGCACCATCAGAAAAACCAATGTGGGGAGTCATAGACATCTACAAAGCAGGGAAAACATAGTAAACAAGAAAGTTGTTTGAAAACTAACACACCAAACCATACTACACACAAATGAATGATACGCTAATGTAAACAAGTATCCATGCAAGATGACCTAAGCATAGTACTTCTTGAGGTAAATCTCGTTTCAAGGCTTATCCATAGGGTTTCCTTCATAATCAATAAGCTCATAGGCCCCTTTTTGCAAAATGTGTTTTAAAATGTAGGGCCCATGGCACATGGGTTTGAACTTGCCTTCCCCCAGCTTATCATTAGCTTGATTGTATATTAAAACCAAATCACCCTCAGAGAATGCGCGGGGGGAGACCGATCGATCGAAATGGGAATTGACTCATTTATTTTGTGCTTCAATGACCAAAGAAGCGAGACGATGAGTCTCATCCATCCATTCTAAATATAAAAGGCGTTCTTCCTGAGGTGATGTTTCAGGGAGAAGTTCGACAGCTAGCTTGAGTGAAGGAATCTCACATTCAATTGGCAACATTGCTTCCAGACCATAGACAAGCTAGAATGGTGTGAAACCAGTTGCGTCTTTGGTCAAGGTTTGGTAAGCCCACAGAGCTAAAAAGAGCATGAGATGCCAATTTGACTTGTACATACCAATAGTACGTTGAATCATTGTAAACAAAACCTTGTTCACAGCTTAAAACTTGGCCATTGGCCTGAGGGTAATACGGGGTTGAGCCATCGTGGTGCAAACCCAATGTAGAGGTCAGCTCAACCATCATGTAATCTCGAAAATGGGAGCCATGGTCTATGACAATGACTTGAGGTACACCAAACCTGGAAATAAAGTGATTGAAAAGGAATTGAGCCGCCATTTTACCATCTGCAGGATATGTAGGCATCACTTCGGCCCATTTGGTGAAATAATCCACAGCAATGATAATATAACCATGCCCCCCGGTCGAATGAGGGTTACATGTCATATAGTCGATGCCCCATTTGGAAAAAGGACCAACGGTAATGATGAGGTGTAGGTGAGCAGGTGGGGCGCGCGTCCTGCGTTGCTAAATTTGGCATTCATGGCACTTGCAAACAACAAGGATGTAGTCCTTGAAAATGGACGGCCAGAAATAACTAGAAAGAAGGATTTTTTGAGGGGTAGCATAGCTAGACATATCACTGCCACATGCCCTGGTATGGAAATCATTGAGAACTCTCTCAGCCTCCTTGAGAGTAAGGCATTGATGAAGAATTGAATCGACACCGACATGGTATAAAGTATCGCCAATAATGTAGTAGGGTTGGGAGTGATGCCGAATCCATCGGCTATCATCCTTAGTCAACACGGATCGGAACATGGACATTTGGAGATACACGATGATATCACCATACCACGGGTCAAGGGTGTTGATCAGGAAAAGAGTCTCATTCAGAAGTTGTTCATCTGCACTAGTAGGGAGAGACATAAAAGGAAGGGAACAAATCAACTCGGCGAAAACTAGTGACTTATTAGATTTGGAAGTAGTGAATACCAAATCGAATTCTTGCAGGATGACAATCCATTTATAATACTTTCTCCCCATCATCTGACGAGTCAATATGTAGGTCATGGGGTTTCATTCAGAAATCACAGTAGTAGTGCGTAAGAGGATGTAGTGCCGAAAGAATTGAACAACCTGTACGACAACCAAAGCCAACTTCGCGACATGGGCATAACGCGTTTTAGTGTCGAGGAGTGTGATGTTGAAAATGTTCCCTCTGTAGACAGAGGAAAACCCTCTAGCCATAGAGTGGGTCTAGTCACAGCAAAACAAAACAACAACTAATTTCCTTAAATAGTCATTGTTGAAAGAGCCTACCTCAAACCGATGTTCGATGGAGCTTTCGTTGCGCCACTTCAGCTATCGTTTCCTTCTCCTCAATGAGAAATCAACCTGAAAAAACACAAAAGAACAATTGATCCGGATTTAAACAGGAACGCAATAGATTACAGAGATAACCATAAATACCGAAATATGCTTACAACCAGAATTGGAAATAAACCAACTAGGACGATGGTAGCTTATCTCTGAGAAGAGATGTGCGGCTACATGTCTCTAAACTGTTCCGAACTTGTTTTACAATGAGGCTCGAAGGCCTATTTATTATTGAGAAACAATGGAAAACCCTTCACATTCCAAAACCGACCCTTAGAAGATGAAACGCCAAATTGTGGGCCCCGCTCTGGGTAAATTGGTACATCAATTTCCCGGGGTCGTAACTTTGGCATACGATCTCCGTTTGACGCGTATGATAGCTCGATTAGAAAGATCTATTCGAGAACTATCATTGTTGGAACGGCAACACCATGGACCCGTGTTGCCCTTGGATTCCCAAAAAACGTCGTTTAGGGCCTCAAAACGGCTCCGAAGTTCAGGACCCGAAAAACTGCTAAAAATAGTAAGTTGTGCTATAATTAAGGAAACTGAAAATGCTGAAAGAGACAATGATGGGGGTCCAGATGGACTTGGCAGGGGGCCACCAATATCCACCTGGATCATTCCTCCCCCCTTAGGAAGCAATGGTCTCCATTGCGTTGAGTTCCTCCATCTGCTGAACTTGTTCTCCACTGTCTGATGTGTCCAGTAATTGTGGGAAGCATGGTCGATGACGGTCCATATTGAACACTTGGTGCAGGTGAAGGAATGGAGGAATGCTGTGCTCCAAAGCATTGTTCCCTACAAGCTTGGTACTGCTGTAAGGACCATGTTGGAGTGGTCTAAGCTTCTGATGGGTTCGGGTAAGGCAGTCTTTCTGTCGATGCAACCAGACTTTGTTGCCCACCTGAAGCTTGTGTGGTACCCCTATGGGTGAGGAGAAGTTGTTCCTATGTTCTGTCATGACCGTATCCCTTTGCTGCTGCTGCTCTGTGGAGGAACCCTTTGCGGTGGTCATGGATGTAGCAACGATCTTCCCCTTACTTTGGGAGTGAACCATACAGATGAATTTCCTGGTCTGTGATATGAGCTTGCTGCCTTTCTTAGCAATGATCAAATATGTGGCGGTAGGTGGGGCTACCTCCGGTATCCTGTATAATGAATTATTCAAAGAAATAATGACAGCACGAGGCCTTGACTCATACACAGCATGTCACCTCCACAAGTATGGTTGGCCTAATAACACATCACAAACATCCAGAGGTGTAACATCACACAATACCTCATCTGTGAAGGGCTTGATGCTGTAGGGAAGGCGGCACTGCTAGCGGACTTTGAGATCTTGTCCTTCATGAAGCCACCTGATACTGTACGGTTGTGGGTGTGGTGTAGTTGGTAGGCCCAACCGCTTCATGACCTCTGCTGAAATAAGGTTCTTTTGGCTACCACTGTCGACAATGAATTCCAGCAGCGAACCATTCACCCACATCTATGAGTGGAAACGACGTTCCCCCTCCCCTGGATCTTCGGGCTCATTTTTCTGGATCTTCGCGGTGGCAACAGTGGCGCTGGGATCCACATCAATGATCTGCTTCCCTTTACCATTCCCCTTGTCGGGTTCTAGCTCCGGGTCAGAACATGTATCTGATTCGGAAGCCTTCAACTCAGCCACCAGCGACTGCTTGGTCCGACACTCACTTGTGTTATGAGTGGGACTCTTTTGGAACTCACACCACTTTCCTGTGTCCTTCTTTGACTTCGTGGTGTTGTTCTTTTCTTGCAGCTTCGACAGGTTGTCTTGGGTCACCCCGCCTTGGCTTTGTCCTTTGGGCTTCGGATTTACAGATCCAAAGACTCGCTTCTTTTGTTTGAACTTTTGCTTGATTTTGACAGTGTATCGGTATGTTGTGCCAAGTGAGGAGATGTTCAAGAACTCCATCTCTTCCTGGATGTATTTGAGCACCAGATGTAGCTCAGAATATTTGATACCCAACTGTGTGCGAAGGGTATGAAAAATGTTTGTAAACTCCGGCACATCTTCGTCTCGTCCCTACCGCAGTGTGGTCCATTTGATGTATTTGTCCTCATAGCTTTAGACAGGGTAGTACTGCTCCTTGACGGCATCTCGGAATGAATCCCAAGTGGGTGCGGCTGAAAATAGTGAGCCTGTGCTTCATCCTTCTGCTCACAGTAGGTTTCCCACCAATCGTGACGTGGGGGGTTGCTTTGAGAAGAGCGAAAACAATCTTTTCCCGACTCGAAAATTCATGAACAGAAAAATAACCCTCTAGTAGATTTAACCATTTATCTACGACATCTGCATCTATTTGACCCTCGAAGCTGGGGATTTCAAAATTAATTTGTACCTTAAAGGGCATGGCGTTTCCAGAGTAGCTGCTGGAAGCCGATGCGTCACCTCTGGGTAGCCGCTAAAGAATCTGCACAAAGTTATCCATCATCGCGTTCCTTTGCCGCCCGAGGGCTTCTTCGAGCAAGATTTTGATAGGATCTCCTACCCCCTCATCTTTCTTCTCATCCGCCATGGGAGGACATCGGGATTTGCGAGGCTAGTCTTGCAAAGGTTCGACCAGTTCAAGCCCTAAATCCTTATATCCCGACCTCATTGGGGACATGCAAAGAAAAACAGAGAAAAAGCAGACCACTCTGATACCATTGATCCATATTTAAATATGAACGCAACAAAATACAGAGATAACCATATACACAAAGATGCAGCGGAAATAATACTTCATTTCATTAATGGAAAATATCGAAATATGCTTACAAACAGAAATGGAAAGAAACCAGCTAGGGCGATGGTGGCTTATCTCTGAGAAGAGATGTGGTTGCTACATTCCTCTGAACTATTTTGAATTGTGTTACAATGAGGCTCGAAGGCCTATTTATTGTTGAGAAACAATGGAAAACCTTTCACATCCCGAAACCTAACCCTAGAAGATGAAACACCAAATTGTGGGCCCCATTTGGGTAAATTGATACATCAATTTCCCGGGGTCATAACTTTGGCCAATGAACTTCGTTTGACGTGTACAATAGCTCGTTATAAAGATCTATCCGAGCACTACCACTTTGGGAGGCATCATCGGTCCATGGACCAATGTTGCCCCAGATTTCCCAAAAAATTCGTTTAGGGCCTCAAAACGGCTCCGGAAGTTCAAGACCCAAAAAACTGCTAAAAATAGTAAACTACGCGACAATTTAGGAAAGTGAAAAAGCTTAAAGAGACAGTTGTGGGGGTCCAAATGGGATAGGTGGATGACCCCCAACATCCACCTGGATCACCCAGGGCCTGCGCAGAGAGCCACCACTAGGCTCACGTGGGAGTTGGAGGAAGGAATTATAGAGTTGGAGCTGGCCGGGAGAAGTAAGAGATCACTTGGAGGGCCATTTGAGGAGGATTGTTGGAGTTGGGAGAGCAGAGATTGACAAGATCAGTCACAACAATAGAATTCGAAATTGGATGAGGACCAAGCTGTGAAAGGTCGATTTTTGAAGGTTGGAACCAAGGGAAACCCTTTTTGGGTTTTCTAGGTTTTGGGCAAGGACAATGCTCCTAATTTTATAGAATTTTTTGGGTAGATCTAAGGGGTCAAACAGGGGTCCCTACTTAGCCAACAACTAAAGGAGCTAAGGGGAATTTGGGCCAAAATTTTGAGGTCAACATTTGGCCAATTCCTTCGTGGGTTTTTCTGGATTTATGCCAAGGAGAAAGGAGCTGAAATCTCATAATTTTCTAAGTACGGGAAGCAGTGATTCCATCCCTTCGAAGTGAGTAGACATAGAAGTTTTCTAGGGCAGCGGAGTTCAGTTTGGTGCAGCAGTTGTAGCAGCCTTTAGTTCAATAGTTTCTCACCTAGGTTTTGTCAATCTTTTCCATTGAGACAAGCCCAAGTGCACCATTCTATTTTCATATTGTATTTTTCTCCCGAAGAAGTAATAAAATGGCTCAATAGTTATCTATTTCTAGTGTTTCTATGGGTGCTTAATGTATATTTTGTTTTTCTGATTGTTGGATTGTTTGCATGATTTGTATATCACTTACATTCCTATTTAGGATCATTATAGTGGTATAATAGCCATGATCTTGGCCAGCTATGGGGTATCCATCTAGATCATGGAATATTTTAGCATGTATGCACAGTGATGGGTTAAACCATAGACAACTTATGGTTGAAAGAAGATTTAGTATGCCAGAATTCTGGGGTAGAATCCATTGGAATGATGAGAGCTTGGCCCGGTTGAGGAAGGTGTTAGACCAAATCCATTCTCATCCTTAGAAAAGAGAAATTAGTGGTGTGCAGCCTGTGGGGGTGCAACCATCTACATTGTGTGGGAAAAGTTGACAGAATCAGGGCATCAGATCTCCTCAAAAGGAGCAGTCAGGACAGGGACATTTAGAGGGTGAGACCAGGGGGCACTTTTGCTAGTGGAGACCTAGCTTTAGATATCAGGAGCCTAAGGAGGAGGTTTTTTTGGGCACACTAGAGCATGAGAAGCATGCCAATGTGTCCATTGTGACGCAAGATTCACCCTTGTTAGAGATTCCTTTCATAGATATAGCTAACATCATAGGGGAGAGAGTAGATAACACACCCATAGGGCTTTCCATTGATGAGGTGCCAAGAGACACGGAGGTATCCACTATTGAGGAGGTTCCATTCGTTGTTGAGGTATCGATTGATGAGGTATTCGGGGCTGTGGCTGAGTACTCAGGTGATAGTAGTGCAACACAGGTTGATGAGGTGTTGGGAGACATCTCCACCGTTGACGAGGAGTCAATAGGTACAAAAGCATCTAGATCTATGACAGAGTTACCAGACAACAGTCACCTGCAACTAATTGGCGAGCATGTCTTGCGTGTTGGATTGTTCATGGAGGAGCAATTGGAGGTTCATGTTGATTTCATGATGGAGGAGGATTTGCAACCATCCTTTAGGATAGCCATTGATGAGGGGTAGTATAGAGACCACACGTTTGGATTTCAGCACAGTTCATTTCAGAGGCACACTGACGAGATCTACAATGTTATTAGCCCACCCTTATGCATTGGATTTAGAGAGGCAACATTGTCTATACATACCATAGGGGATGGTCAGGTTAGTAGGACTGAGAAACATGAGCTGAGTATGACACTGCATCAAGTTGGAGGGCTTGTTTCTTCCACAAGGGGTTGTACATTCGATCCCTCCTTTGGGATTAGGTCGCGAGAGGTACTCATCTGGTACTCGATGGAGCAGGCTAGGTGGTTGGATACATCCATGGCAACATTTTAGCAAAGGCCATGGATAACCATAGGGAATCAAGGGCCAGACTGTTGTTGGGATCCCGGTGGAATTTCCCATCACATCATAGAGTCATTAGGTGATGGTAGTGGATGCATGATGGATGCAACATTTGGGCGCACACACATTTTCATATCTCTATCAGAGCCCGGGACAACGCTAGTGACAAGATGGTTTGATAGGGGAGCATACCAATTTCATGAGTTGCCTTGGAATATTGATTATGCATGGAATCATAGGGTGATTAGTCTACTATGGGAGGAGCTGGTAGGACGAGGTGGCATCAACAAATCACCAGATAGGGAATTACATAGATATGGTGCTCTCTCATTGGTATATTGAACACTGGAGCTACTGGGGATAGGCACAATAGTGTCATTCCCATTGGCATTTCAAGAATCAGACCGCTCAGGTCTTTCAAGGCAGGTGAGGAGATGTAGCCCACATAATGGAGGGATTACGAGAAAATTGGTGGATGTGTTGGCACATGTTGGATGGCATATGATACAAGGTAGTACAATAGTAGGTAGTGGTACCCAGCGGTGCACAAGGATATGCCACAGAGTCTAGTCTTATGCAAAGGGATGCGGCCTAATGCATACAAACCCAATTTTAGAACCTAGCATCCAGTGTTGTATAAAGGTATGCAATGATGAGAAGTGGCCTACAAAGGAGCATGGAGATGCGTGGCTGTTTGATGTAGCATGTTGGTTTGCATTGAGCGATTCACCCCGCATCGAGTACATATGGGGAGAGCCAGATACAGTGACATAAGCAAGATACGAGATGGTACAAGATGGTACAACAATAGCATGAGGTATCTAGTGGTGTAAAGGGATAGGTTGCAGGGTATAGTGCCAGGTCGATGACTATAGGGATACTCGGTGGGATGTAGGGGCATATGGTGTTGCACATCGAGGTCTTGGAGGGTTTCCTCCAAGGAGACTTATGGACAGAGACACCGGGCATACCTTTGGGTGTACTTCACCCAGGATCAATGGGGACATAGATGAGTGATACTTAATGGTATCCATGGGGACTCACATGTCTGTACCTCTTATAAATCACTTACAGGCACAAACCACTTGGATGTTGTCCTTTGACACTTTGGTCGTGAGCAGCTGGGGACAGGGAGCTCACCCGAGATATTGGGATGACACTCAACGCACTAGGGGAGAGACTTCTTAATGGTGGAATTTGGTTGGTGCTTGCAACAGAATGCCCGAGGTTGCAGGGGATTAATCATCTAGGTGGGTTTGCGAGGTCGACAAGAGCCCCACCAACCATAGGATTTGCAGTGGCCGGAGCGTAAGTAGCCTTCCCAGGGAGGAATAATCAAGAATTTTGTGAGATATATAGGGCATATGGACACCTACCATGGATGTGCCCCATTTTGAGGAAGTACTCTAACGTCCCCAATAACAACTACTGTGAGTTCTTCACATCAACAATGCATCACATAGATCAATGTCAAGTGTTGGACGCTCTAGCAGAAAGGTTGGACAGATCCACGTTCAGATTTAATGAGTCAAATCAGGGAAGACGAGGAGGAAATGGGCAAGGAGAAATAACGGGAGGAAGAGGGCCTGTAAGGTGTTACACCTGTGACCAGGAAGGGCATGTTGCAAGAGAATGTCCACCGCCGAGGAGACCATGGTGCTCACAATGCAGAATTAATACCCACGCAACGGAGGATTATCCAAAACTCATTGCAAAGTGAGAAGAACGGACCAGACAGAGAGGGACCAACTTGGTGAATGCTAAACCATGGACCGATGATGACCTCCTCGCAACCAATATTAATATAGCCACACGAGGAGGGAAGAAGAGAGGGGATGTCCACTACACAGAGGACCCCCCCTTAATCCTTAAAGTGACATCTACACAGAAGGTATATCAGCCTGAACACCAAGGGAAGTACTATCACGACACGTCTAAGTTGTTCAAGGGGATTATCACGGAGAAAGATAATAAAATACCACAAGATCACATGCCTAATCACACCCAGCCAATTGGGGAATGATTTAAATTGTTCTTAACAATTGTTGAGGATGAAGGCATGCTGAAGGGGTTGAGAAAAAGTTTAAAGGTTGTGGTATCCATGGAAGAAGAGGAAGTGGAACAACCACATGCAAGTTTGTCAGAAAAGGCTTCCTGGAGAGTAAAATGGAATAAAAGAAGAAGTCGCGAGGAGTTCTGAATCAATGTGCAAGTGGCAGGATTCCAGATAAGGGACACCATGTTAGACTTATGGTTGAATGTAAATATCCTACCTATGGAAACTTGGGGGGAAATGGGGAAGCCTCAACTAAAATACTCACCAATTCATCTAAGAATGGAAAATAAGTACTACATACTACCAATTGGGAGATTGGAGAATGTAGAGTTTGATGTGGCAAGGGTGAAGCTGCACACTGAATTCGTGGTGATTGACATCATGGGGGATAAGGACCCATACTTGGCAGTCATGGGGATTGATTAGGCATATGAGAACTACATTTTCATAGACCTAAAGAAGGAACTAATGATTTTCAAAGCAAACGGGCTAAGGGTGATCCAACCATTAGACCCCTACCAAGGACCTAGGTTTACAGAACCAAAAGATGACAGGGATGCGATAGGATGGTTATACCAACTATACATGCTCACAGTAGGGAAGAGGGACGGCTACATAAACCCTACAGCCTGAGGATCAGTCAGCTGGAGAAGTATCCAAATCTCGGAAACTGGTTTAGAAGCTGCATGGGATGCATGGCAACATAGGGGATACAAACTGACCACTATATGATGTGCAATGAGAAACTGAGTAAACTGGGGAGAAATGGAGATAGCTGACTATCCAAAGTACCCTGGCCTTGAACTGGTGGAAACCTTCTTACACAGAGTATACTGGGAAATGACAGAGGATCAAAGGATCTCCTTTCTCAATATCAACCTCATGGAAACTCTGACAAGATGGTGGAAAACACATTACAATGACTAAGAGACTAGATGATCGTCAAACAAGCCATGAAGGAAAGATTTTCCCATGATGAATATTGGCCACAGGATAAGGGAAGATATAGGGGGGATTCTATAGAAATTTCCTACAAATCTAGCTCTGAGCTACCATGTAGAAAATCTAATGTAGGTTAACCTGATAATGCAATATAAATCAAAGCAGAATACTATAACCTACTTCTACTATCAATTTGCGGAAGCTTAAAAATCGATTTGAAAAATCTAACCAGAAGAATGAATGAATCAAAGAATAATACACATGAAAATACTTTGGGGAAAGTATCAGCTAAAAGCCCTACTATCTGTATTATCATACAAGGTGGAAATACATAGGAATTATACAAAGACTTAGCTCTCACAGCTAGCCAACTCTCAATACAATCCTCACAGATGCTCACAGGTAATCTTGGCTTCTTTCCAGCATTCCTCTCTACCCTCCAAGCTCCTATTTCCTTTCGTTGTTCCTCTGGGATGATTCACCTTCAACCAAGTGGAACACTCTGATCTTACACACTGTCAGAACTGCGCAATCCTAAAGGAATGATACCTTGACTGCATGCATGAGTTTCCTTTATAAGAAAACACATGCAACTGATAGTACACTATCCTTGACTTTAATCTCAACTGGGTCTTTCTCAGAATAGACATGCAGGAGTTTCTGATGAGGGAATCTTTAGTTAACTGGAGTACACTAGTTGAGTGCATGCATGCATCAACTGACTGTTAACTCACTATTAATTCCTCAACCAGTTTGGAACTAATTTAATTTTACTTAACTCATTAAAATAAGTTAACTAATTACAACTCAAATATAACTCAATATTATCTCCTTAATTTAAGGGATAACTCTTGCATGACTTCAGAAAGACTTCTAACTTGAATTTCTCCAACTAGTTAATTTGAAACAAATTAATTGATTAATTCCAAGTAGCTGTTAAGACTAAATTCAATTTTTATTCAAAATTTAATTCAAGTACAAATTAAATTGGAATATTCTTGTTTCCACATTTCAACACTCCCTCTCAACAAGAAATGGATTATCTGCCACCCCGATCCTGTCTCTATGGAACTCGAATTTACACTTTGACAATGCCTTTGTCAAAATGTCAGGATCTTGCTCCTTTGTCGAAATATATTGTAGCAACTAATCCTCCTCGATCTGTGAAAAGCCACGGGCAACAAATCTTGCCTTATGCTTCTCCACACTACCATTAGCAGCTTGCTTTACCTTGTAAAGCCAACGAGAACTCACAACTGACTTGTTCTCCAGTCTAGGAACCACGTCACAAACATTGTTACGAACTATGGAGTCATACTCCTCCGCCATAGCATCAACCCAAATCAGGTTCTACACTGCTTCCTCAAAGGAATATGGCTCAGTATCAACACATTCCCCATCAAGGGCCATGTATCCAATGTACCTCTCAGGTGACCTCCTCTGTCTGCGCTGAGAATATGGTGCTTCCATATTCTCTCTCACATCCTCCAACAATCTGTCAGCTTATCTTGTGTGCTTTCATCCATCTCTGGAAGACTCTACTTGAGTGGATGTCTCCACTCCTGGAACCTCTACATGCAGATGGTCTACATCAGTCTAAGGCTCCTCCTCCTTAGGAACCAACAATTCCTCCACAGCCTATAGTTGTAGCTCCCTCTCAAAGGAAACTCGCATGGCCTTCTGCTCATCAAACTTGAGATCTCTTCGAACCACTGTCCTCTAACTGGTAGGCAAGTACACCTGATAGTTGTGAGGTGTATCAGTGTACCACAAAAATATCCCCAACTCTGCTACCGGCTCAAGCTTCTTCCGTGCATCCTTTGTCACATGGCAATATACCGATGAGCCAAAGATGCTGAAGTGACCCACATCTGGTCTCTTACTGAAGAAAGCTTCCTCTAGTGTCTTCATCCCAAGTATGTGACTCGGGCTTCTATTCTGCAAATAGACCACTATGTTGCATGCCTCAGCCCACAAGTGAAGTGGTAGGCCTTGGTCATGCAGCATTTCTCGTGCTACCCCTACAATAGTTTTTTTCTTCCTCTCAACCACCCCATTCTGTTGTAGGTTATGAGGTGCCGTCAATTCTTGTTTAATTCCTTCTGTTGCACAGAAGTCCTTAAACTCTTGAGAGACATATTCTCCACCATTGTTGCTTCTCAAGGCCTTGATCTTCTTCCCTGACTCTTTCTCGACCAAAGCTTTGAACTCACAAAACTTTTTGAAGGTTTGGTCCTTCTTCTGCATGAAATAAATCCAGCATTTACGAGAATAATCATCAATGAAAATCACAAAATACCTTTGCTTCACTGTGGATTCTGTCGAGAATGGTCCACACACATTAGTATGAACTCGCTCTAAGATAGCCTCTGCTTGATTGTCTCGATCTTGAAAGGAATACTTGGTGTACTTTCCCAAGGTACAGCCTTTGCATGTGTCAACTTACTCAAGTTTACCTTTGGGAAGTCCTGTAGATATTTGTTGCATTATCTTCAAAGCCCCATGATGCAAATGGCCCAACTTCCTGTGCCACAACTCGCCAATGTCTTGGCTTTGCACCAATTTTGCTTTCATACTCAATGTTGCACAATCATCTACCTCTAGTTTATAGAGATTCTTCACTCAAATCATTATCCTCTTGGTTTGACCTGTGGCTATGTGTCTTAGGAACGCCTTTCCTTTACTGAAGAAAACATCATAGCCTTTGTCCTCCAACATCGTGATTGATACCAAGTTCTTCTTCAGTCTAGGCCCATACTTCACATCTATCAAGGTTATAGGAGCTCCATTCTCCCTCTGAAAAGCAACTATGCCCACTCCTGAAATAATATACCTTCCATCGTCACCCATCTCTATGCGCATCTTGAGGTCTTTGTCCTCCAAGGCACTGAATAAAATTTTATCACCGGTCATGTGGAATGAGGCTCCACTGTCAAGATACCATACACAACCCATCATCGATGACACCATGCATGCGATGAGGGTAAACTCCATTTCGAACTGAGAGGCTAATGCCTCACCTTTCGATCCTAATGAGGATCCCTTCTTGGACTTCTTCAATGGGCATTTAGTCACATAATGTCCCATCTCGTGACAATTAAAGCATCTTACTTTAGACATGTCACCCTTCTTCCCTCCATGACAAGAATTCGATTTGGAATGGGAAGCCTTCCCCTTCCCTTTCCTTGCCTTACTTCCTAAGGCCAAATTTTCTTCATCATCATCCTTGGATGAAGAACCATCTCATGTGCTCCTCTTGATCTCCTCCTCCATAAGATCCAACCGCAATCATTCCCAATCCATCAGTTTCTCCCTTCCATTCATAGAGTCCTGGTAGCTATTCCAACTCTTTGGAAAGCTAAGGAGAGTGAGGCTCATCGTATCAGCATCGGCAGTAGTTATTCCCACACTGCAAAGCTCATCTCTACAGGTGGTGATCTTCTTCAGATATGTAGAAATAGTATCACCCTTCTCCATCTTGATTCTTCGAAGCTTATCCTTGAGCGCCAATTTCCCGTGGTCACTACTGTTCTGGTAGAGGTCCTTCAATGTCTTCCACATTGAAAATGGAGTATCCTTCCCATGGAGACTCGAGACAATATGGTCTCGAACTCCCTCAAGGATGATACATCTCGCCTTCTCCACACACTTCTTCCACTCAGCCAACTCTTGTGCATTAGTTGAAGCTGGATTTTGGATTTCTCGATCAATGAATTCCTTCAAGCCATTATCTTCTAATACAGCCTCCATTCTATCTTTCCATGCTATGTAATTTGAGCTACCTTCCAAGGCATACTCGAGTCTCAAGCCATAGAATTCCATTGGCCAACCTTGAAGTATGATATGAATTCGATTTGCACCCGCAACCCCAAAATTCAAACTTCGAATTCTCTTCTCAGTATATTGTTCACAGCTCCGATACCATGTAGAAATTTCCTACAAATCTAGCTCTGAGCTACCATGTAGAAAATCTGATGTAGGTTAACTCGATAATGCAATATAAATCAAAGCAAAATACTATAACCTACTTCTACTATCAATTTGCGGAAGCTTAAAGATCGAGCTGAAAAATATAACCAGAAGAAGAATGAATCAAAGAACAATACACATGAAAATACTTTGGGGAAATCCTCAGCTAAAAACCCCACTATCTGTATTATCATACAAGGTGGAAATACATAGGAATTATACAAATCCTTAGCTCTCACAACTAGCCAGCTCTAAGAACAATCCTCATAGATGCTCATAGGCAATCTTGGCTTCTCTCCAGCCTTCCTCTCTGCCCTCCAAGCTCCTATTTCCTTGTGTTATTCTTCTAGGATGATTCACCTTCAACCAAGTGGAACACTCTGATCCACACACTGTCAGAACTATGCAATCCTTAAGGAATGATGCCTTGACTGCATGCATGAGTTTCCTTTATAAGAAAATGCATGCAACTGATAGTACATTTTCCTTGACTTTAATCTCAACTAGGTCTTTCTCAGAATAGACATGCATGAGTTTCTAATGAGGGAATCTTCAGTTAACTGGAGTAAACTAGTTGAGTGCATGCATGCATGAACTAACTGTTAACTCACTATTAATTCCTCAACCAGTTTGGGACTAATTTAACTGGACTTAACTCAGTAAACTGAGTTAACTAATTACAACTCAAATATAACTCAATCTTATCTCCTTAATATAAGGGATAACTCTTGCATGACTTCAGAAAGAAGTCTAACTCGAATTTCTCCAACTAATTAATTTGAAACAAATTAATTAATTATTTCAAAGTAGCTGTTACGACTAAATTCGATTTTAATTCACAATTTAATTCAAGTCTCGAGAAGCACATCAAGGATTGCATAACAAATTGGAAGAGCAAGGGAATGTCAAAGGATCGATGGGTACATGTATTTATACATACCCTCAGAATTTTCCCCCGAGCTTGGTATGTCCAAGAGGAGCTCCGTCAACAGACAACAGATTGGGATATCGTGGAGTTAAAGTTTGTTAGCAACTTCTCATTCTGAGGCGACGAGGCACAAATGAAAGAGGCACTCTAGGAAATAAAAGGGGTTATGTTCACACCAGAGCCGTTGGTTGATGGAGGGCCCGACGGAAATTTTCTGCAGTATCTGTATGAAATAGAGTTGCCAGGATATGCACCCTATGATAGGATAGACGCAGAATCAGAAGACGATAGGTTGGAGGGACTGAGAAACCTAACATTTGGAGAAACAAAAGGGGAGAGGGACATTCAGGAGAGCCCCTTAACGTAAGGTGCCAACCTTCTACCAATGAAGTTGAGAAAGAAGAATTTTGGGTCAAAGGATAAGCCCAAGATAGCATCGGTGGGAGACTATTGGGACGAGCAAGCCACCAAAGAAATTTTCAACCTATTACAAGAATATCAGGACCTGTTCCTAGCTTCAATGGTAGAACTAAAGGGAATAAAAGGAAACATTGGGGAAATGAAAATTGTTTTGAGACCAGATGCCCGGCCTGTAAAACACAGGCCATACAGATTGAATCCAAGGGTGAAAGATAAGGTTAAGAAGCAAAATTGACAAAATGTTGGAAGCAGGAACCATTTTTCCAGTGGACGAAGCTGAGTGGATAAGCCCAATAGTTATTCAAAACAAGAGGATGCAACTGAAATCAGAGTATGTGGCAACTGCAGAAGCCTGAAAAATGCATGTGCGCATGACCCGTTCCCCGCGCCCTTTAGTGATGAGGTCCTAGAAAATGTTACGGGGAACGAAGCATATTCGTTCACAGATGTATTTTTCATGTTACCACCAATTCAAAATAGCTAAAGAAGATAAAAGGAAAACAACATTTACTACGAAGTGGGGGTCATATGCATGTAATGCCACTCGAACTAAAGAATGCACTAACAATCTTCTCAAGGATCGTCATAGCTGCATTGTGATATTATATTCATAAGTTTCTAGAAGTTTACATGGATGACTGGATGGTATAGAGTCTATTGAAAAAGCACACCAACTTATTAAGAATAATGTTTGAAAGGTGCAGACAATTGCATATTTCTTTAAATCTCAAGAAATGTATCTTTGCAGTCCCCTTTGGAAATCTACTAGGCCATATCATCTGCAAGGATGGAGTATGTGTAGACCCTGCAAAGGTTGTGGCAATTATCCACATAGAACCACCGCACAACGTAAAACAACCAAGAGAAACTCTGGGTCAAACGGGGTACTACAGGCGATTCATCAAGAATTATGCATCCATCACAACTCCAATGGAAAAATCACTGAAGAAATAAGAAGAATTCATTTGGACTGCGGATTGTCAGACAACCCTCAATAACTTAAAGGAAATACTGGTAAGCGCCCCTATACTGGTGTATCCTGATTGGAACAAAATGTTTCCATGTGCACATCAATGCATCAGGGATAGTGTTGGGAGCTGTCTTAGCACAACCAAGAGAGAAAAACATGGACCATCATGTGTACTATGCTAGCAGAAAGTTGTCTACTACGGAAAGAAACTATACAACAACCGAAACAGAAGCCCTGGTAATGGTTTACTCTCTTGAAAAGTTCAGGCACTATTTACTGGGCGCGCCATTCAAATGCTTTATAGACCATTATGCGCTCAAATATTTAGTAAAGAAGCCAATACTAGAAGGGAGAATATGTCGATAGTTGTTATTGTTCCAGGAATTTAAGTTTGAGATAGTGGTAAAGCCCGATAGACTCAATGTGGGACCAGACCACCTGTCGCGGCTAGACACAGGGGAGAATGAAGGAGCAGTGGATGATCAATTGTCTGATGCCGACTTATTCAGAATAGAGGCAATCCCATATCACCTAGAACAAATCGCCTCATTTTTAACAACTAGTCATTGCCCAGCAGGATACACAGTAGCACAGAGATGGCACTTGGTAGTTAGGGCAGCAGATTACCAGCTGATCGCATGACACCTCTACAAGATGGGCTTAGATCAAATATTGAGGTGTTGTGTCACTCAACATGAAAGGAATGATGTCTTATGGGAGTGCCACGTAGGGGTCACGGGAGGTGATGTAGGAGGTAAGGCCACCACAAGAAAGATACTCCACGCAGGACTATGGTGGCCAACTATCCATAAAGATTCTAAAGAACTTGCCAGGAGGTGTGACATCTGTCAAAGGGACAGGAAGCCTTCGCGACATGATGAGATGCCTCTACATTTGGACCACACAGTCCAAATCTTTGATAAATGATTAGTAGACTTCCTTGGACCCATTTCTCCACCAATGAGGCATTTGCGAGCAAGATATATCATAACAGCAACAGAATACCTAACAAGGTGGGCAGAAGCGGCACCCGTAAAGGACTGCATAGCAAAAACAACAGCAATATTTATATTTGAGAACATCATTTCATGGTTTGGATGCCTAAGGAGCCTCACAAGTGACCAATGGACACATTTCCTGAACAAGACCATTGAGTCTCTGCTGAAGACATTCAAGGTTCAACATAACAAGAGCATCCCGTACCACCCACAAGCCAACGGTGCAGCAGAATAATTTAACAAGATACTGGAGAAATGGCTCACGAAAGTCATATCTGCCAATAGGGACAACTGGGATGAAAGAATACCCGCGACTCTACGGGCATATAGGACAACATTAAAGAGACTCCATAAGGAAACTCCATTTCAACTTGTATATGGAAGGGAAGCGGTGGTACCAACAGAATTTATACTACCTAGCATGTTCATTTCAAAGGCAACGAGAATGACAGACAATATTTCTTTACGAGACAGACTAAACCAGCTGATGGAACTTGACGAAACTTGGTTTTTAGCAGAGTTGCATCAATTAGTGGAGCAGTGAAGGAAAAATGCTTAACATGATAGGCATATAAATCGAAAGTCATTTGATGTCTAGGAACAGGTACTCCTTTATGATAGCAAGTTCCATAAGTTCCTAGGGAAATTGCAGATGCACTAGTTGGGTCTGTTTATAGTAATAGAAATTAGAGATTCGAGTGCGGTAAGGCTCGCACAACTAGATGGAGTCTTACTGCATGGATGGGTAAATGGCGCATGCCTGAAGCCCTTCCTCAACCAATAATAATAATAATAATAATAATAATGGGGCGGCAGAATAATAAGGTTGCAGTAAAGTCTTTGCATATCGCAACCCATTTGTAGTCGGGGAGAAGTAACGTCAGTGGACACACATGTAGTCCGAGTCAGCAAATTCAGTGGGGAGATAGCGTCAATGGATACACATGTAGTCCCAGACAGTAGAGTCAATGGCCACACACGTAATCTAAATTAGAAGAGTACACGGAGGCATGCACTTTTTCCAACATTTATGACCACACAGATACCCGTCCTATCCACCGTACCAGTAGTCATTTCCAAATTAAGTAACTAAATAAGCAATTGTCAAAGTAGGAGCTGCAATATCCTTTCCCATTAAGCATAAAGTTAGTTAATAAATAAACCTATCATGGCAAGATAAATATGCCATGTAGCCCACTCTATACTTTCCAGTCCACGTCATGGTTTTCATGTCCAAGTCGGCTGGTGGCGGTAAGGTAAAGCTAGTGCGCATGGGAAAATTGACAGAGTAATTAGTTATTAAGGCATAATCAGTAAGGGAACATCATTTCAAGGCCAACTACTTAAGTCGCAGAATAATGAAAGGAATTCCAGAATTCCAATTGTAGACAATAGAAGAGTTATAGGTTCACTCTGAAGAACAGGTGCAGAGACAAAGAAGTAGGAAGCCTCCAATGCAGATAGTTTATCACTAAAGAAAGGAGATGGCGAAAGGACTCATAATAGTCTCAGAGGACACCTTGGATGCATGAATTGAAATAGTCGATAATCTGTATGGAAAGTATGACAAGGAAAATTTGATAGACAATGACTTCACAGACTGTTTCCAGTTCTCGACCATGTAAAGATAAGTTTAGGTAGAGTATTTCCAAAAGGAAGATGGCACCAAGACCTCTAGGGTCTGGGAAGACTTTAAGGGAATACAGAGATCAACAATACTCCATTTGAGGAGTCTACCTATGTTCAGCACTCAATTTTCCGCGATGCAGTGTACCAAGCTATTAGTGAGCAGGATGCATCGAGGATCACTATGGTTGGATAGGGAGTACCCCATCCATGTGGAAGATATCAGTTGGCTCACAAGATTGGCCGCAGGAAAAAATGCAGCTAGCACAGTGTTCGAGACAAGGGCTAAGTGGGGCAAGAATAAAAATAAAGAAAATATTTATGCCAGATATGGGACTAGGTGGGGCGGGAGAGGAGCGAAGCTAGATAAGGTCAACAAGGATCATATTAGGTTTTCCTATTACCTCCTTGTAGGCAAAACAATGAGGCACTTCACAAAGAACGAAAGCACCTTGGATGCAATCTCAGTTGTGGAACATTGTTGCCAAGGAGAGGTGCTCAATTGGTCGGCCTTCGTTCTCAATGAGATATTTGAAGCATGTGAAGATGTGTATAGAAGAGGTGTTGGGTTCATGTTCAGATATATTTTGATGTCATTGGCGATGCGGAAATGGAGGCCACTGAAGGAGAGGGAAATGGCACCCATCATCGAAGGCCAACCAATTTCACTTCGATATGATCCATGGAAGGAATTAGGATACCTTAGCACGAAAGAGATCAACGAAATAGCCTTCAACTACTAGTAGGAGCAGATGCTAGCCACCATAAGGTCAACAGAAAGGATACCCAAGGCTCTATTTGACGAATTCTTGGAATAACTCTAGTTTGGTGCCTCCCACATGCATATGTACCTGAGACCAAGGTGTGTCAACCCACAAACGTTTAAGATGAGACCCTAGAGGTTTGTCCTAATGGCAGAAGCGCTACACAGAGAAGTGGTGTCATGGTTGGGAGTGGCCTGTGAGATAAAAAAAGGCAAGCACAAGTACCTCTTTGGCACATTGAATCTGCAGGGGAAAGGGGAAGATGGGGTGGAGAGCAATAGGAAGCGGCCAGCCGAGGAGGAAATCCAGCCAATGGTGCTCTAGATGGAGGAAATTATTTTCGAACTCAGACGGAGAATTGCTAGCTTCGAGTCAGGTGAGAGAAACTACCCTACCCAATTTTAGGGTTCCACCATGTTTTCCCATATCGTAACAATGTCGCTAGCCATGAAACTCCTAACAGGAGTAGCTCAAGCTCACTCCCAGCCCACGGTACCCAAGCCCAAGAAGAAGCGAGTCGTCCACACCCCAATTGTCAAAAAGCTTAAATTTATTCCACCAGCTCTGATCATCGACCTTACTATGGAGGTCAAGCAATCAATCCTCGTAGCCACTGTAATTGAAGAGACCCCCACCACCACCTCCACTGCATTGCATCAGTCACAGGAGTCGTCCCCGCACACTACCTCAACCTCTGTGACCTTATCTAAGACCCTTCATCTTGGCCAGTGAAGGACAACTACGGAAGCAGAAGTTCAGTCAGTCGGGCAGACAGAGGACACCACTCCTACCACCGAGACACAACCAGCGAAATGTTCATCACAGATGCTTGGCTTGGGCCCATTAGAAGGGGGAAAACTAGATGCCAATCTGCAAGAGGAAAGGGTTGAGCCGTACTTGCCACCTTTCCCTATAAGGCTCACAGTCCGCCTGAACCCCAGCATCATTCCACCCAGTCCACAGTTCACCCCACTGTCACAGGAAGCCCATTCACCTGCCTCCCATTTCAACAAATCCATAGCTAGCGGCCTACCCCTACAACATCAATTTCTAGAACCTAGCATAATGCAGGCCGATACACTCCAGCACTGGTGGTTAGCGCAATTGTTTTAACTTATCCAGCAGGCAACACTTAGGGTCGAAAGGATCCATGAGGACCTGGCCCAGGAACATGAAAAGCAACCAAAGTAGTTGCAGGTGGTGACAAAAGAGCGTGATCACCTACGATAAGCAAACACAGGATTGCAAGCCCAGGTTGACCAAGTCACACAGCGGTTCAAATCACTATGGCCAACCATCATTGAGGCGGATACCGAAGCACCGGCAGACATGGATACCGCACACTGGTCAGATGTTGCGACCACATCCAGGTGGCATACTCGCACCTGGCAGCTACCAATGCCGAGATGAAGAGGAAATTGGAGAAAGTGAAATCTGCACTACCGGATCCAATGGAAATTTACGCGAAGATGCTCGAGGGAAAGGTCGTGGAACTAGAAGCAAAGAAGCAAGCTTTATCCGACACCCTTGTCGACAGATATGCCCTAATGAAAAAAGGTCCATGACTAGTCTGGTAGTATGGCACTAAAGAACCACTTGGTTTACCCCCTTAGAGAGCAAATACAGACCTTGTTTTCCAACATGAAAGACTGTACGAACCCTGCCCAACTGCAGAAAATCAACAATAAAATTGACACCCTTTAGGCTCAGGTTGATAGTATTGAGGAGGAGTCTGCAAAGATGAAAAAGGTAGTCAGGGATCTGCAGCCACCAATTCAAATGTAGGTGTTACTTCTAAAGGAGTTGTGTGACTCGAGTGGGTAGCAATGGAGTGACCTGCAAAGCCAACGACCAACCAAACTAATGTCGCACTCGGCTAAAGTGTTTACTCAGTTGTCGATGCAATTCTCGGATGGCGGGACACATCCATTCAAAATTATACAATGTTTAGGCAGCAGACCATGGCCTTTGTCCCAGAGTTGGAGCCTTCATTTGGAATGGGGGAACCTCAAGGACAAGAAGGTGCAATAGAAATGCATGCCACTCCGCAAGGAATGATTGAGGCAGAAGAAGTACCAGCATAGCAGACAACAGAACTAGCGTAGGTAATAGCGTAGCCACCACCTAGAGAACTAGCAAGACCGACAGAGGTTGAAATGACTTGACTCGGGGATGATTCAAGGAATTGTGGTCAGGGCCTGTTGGGGCCTTTGTTTAATTTTGAAAAGGTTTTGACCGATTTTGGTTGACCAAAAGACGAGAATGAAATGGGTGGCAGCAATGGTGGGTTGGTGGAACAAGTAGTTGCGCAAGAGTTATGGCAAGGAGGCAGTGGAAGGCAAAGGCAGCTGAGGGGGTGGGAAGGTGCAGAAGCAGCTAATGGGAAGAATAGTTGAGCAAGAACTGGAAGTCCAAGTAACAGAGAAGGATATAAAAGGAAAAGACCATAAAAGAAGGGGGATTGGATTTTAGCGAGGTTAAGGAGAGGAGTAGTAGAACTATCAGAGCAAGTGGAAGGATCCCCAGTTACGGCAGACGGAGGGAAGGTTGCAGGAGCCTGGAAGACTTGGTCCTAAGAGCCAAACGAACCTGTGGAACTGAGCTGGGTATTTCCTATAGTTTTTTGCGGCAAAAGTCGAAGTCATATTATAATGTTTGTTGTTAATATTAGTATAAATGATGGCTAAGATCGGTTGCGACTTGTGATGTATATGGGCCCTGTGTATGATGAATCTTCAAATTTTTGAATGTCCTCTCAATTGCATGTAATCGGTAGCTCTTAGATTATAACAAGTATGATGTTATTTTTGTGTTATATGTAATGTTTTTGTACATGTGATCGAATGCAACCTGATTGATACTTTCCCGACTCCATGCTTAACCCTTCTCCCTTTTGGTCACGGCACACCTCGGGTGATACTCTTTGCCCTTTGGGGTAAGGTGAAAATGTTAGCATTGTCCTAGACTACAACGGACTATTGTTGGCCTTCTATGCCCGAAACCCGGGGTCTTCCCCCTGATGACTCTTTCGAGCCAATAGGACAGAATGTTTATAAGAGATCGACAAGTAGAGCCTTCAGTAAGGAATCCAAATTTTTGAGGCCAACAACAACAATAGTTCATAAATAGACAGAAAGGGCAGCAAAATCAAGATCCTCAGGGACAAGTAAGAGCTCCATTTCAGCAGAATTACATCGAAGGGCAGGAAGAATATGAAGAGGAAATTGTAGAAGAAAATCATTTCTTTGAAGAAGATGAGCTGCCCACCTTTCTAACAGAGGAAGATTAGTTTTCTGAAGAGTCTTTTGTACCAAGCGACCAGCATCTTGTACTTTCAAGTGATGATCTATGGGCAGTACAAACTGAAGAATACCAAAGAGGATATCAAAATGCTCTTAGTAATTTGCAGAAACAGTACAACTTAAGGAAGAGAAATGTACCTGTTACATTGAATCCGAAGAGGCAAAAATGCACAAAGAGATACACAAAGAAAAGAAGCATCCCTTGCAAATCAAAATAAAGAAAGGGAGATTGTCATACTGAGCCGGGATAAAACCAATGAATCGTCTACCAGCAATGTGAGAAAAGGTAAGGAGGTTCAAAGCAAAAGTCATAAGAAGGAGTCTCAAGCTAAAGGGAAGATTGAAAAGAAGGGAATCGCTGCAAAATAGGTAGAAAAGAAATCTAATCTATTTAGTTTAGAGAATGAAATTTATAAGTTGAAAGTTTCAATTCCTCTAACTTAATTAGTGAAGAATGATAAGTACAAGTTTCAAATTGCTAAAATGTTGAAGGTAGACCAAATTTCAGACACAGTAAATGTTGTCGATGATCAACTTGAAATTTTGTTTGGTCTAGCCTTAGAGGGAAGTCTTGAAGATAGTGAAATCCCACCTTTTTATCTTAGTCTCAAACTTCATGATTTCATCCTCCATAATGCCATGCTAGACTCCGGTGCCTCACATAATCTTATGCCAAAAGTCATTATGGAAAAACTAGGACTAAGTATCACCCAACCTTATCATGACTTCTACTCATTTGATTCAGGAAGAGTGAAATTACTTGGCCTTATTAAAGATTTAGTAGTGTCACTGGACCAAATTCTGGCCAAGATTGTGTTAATGGATGTAGTGGTCGTTGATATCCCTCCTCGGTTTGGTATGTTGCTTTCACGGTCTTGGGGGGAAAAGCTGAAAGGAACTTTACAATTGACTTTTCATACGCTACTATTCTAGTGTTTGGACAACTCAGAAAACTCTATTGGGAGAAGAAGATGAAATTCATGATTAATAGCAAGGAAAAACTAATAAATCACCTCATACATGTTGTACATACTCATCTAGATTGATTCATTTTGTATAGTGATATGAATTCAGTAGGTGATGATAGTCAAATTGTAGAAATTTCAGAAGTTTCAGATGTTATAAGTAGTGTATAGAAAGTTGTGATTGTTGAAGGAAAAGAGAAGAATGAAGAATGTTTGCAGCCAGTAAATCCTCTTGAAATGATTGTTGAGTTAGTGCAGAAAACAGAGTGTGTTGATACAGCGAGTCATCCTCCAAAAGATTGAATAGTTCAGCCTTCAAAAGTTCTTTATCCTGATGAAGAAAATGGTCTTTGGACCATGGAGTTTGATGGCGCATTGGGAAAATAAGGAGGTGGGAGGTGTCAGATTCATGGTGCATTGCATCATTCATGTAAAATTCCACACAATCTAAGAATGAGTTCTTATAAGTTAGCTTTTGATTGCTCAAACAATGAAACGGAATATGAAGCACTGATTGTTGGCCTCAAAATTCTGAAAAAGTTGGGAGCAAAGAAAATTTATGTTTATGGCGACTTTGAGTTGGTAATAAAACAAGTGAAAGGGGAATATCAGGCCAAGCATCCAAGAATGAGAGCTTACCGTAATGTTATCCTTGATATCCTCAAAACTTTTTCAGAATATACTTTTCCTCGTATTCCTAGAACTCAAAATGTTATAGTTGATTCTTTTGCTACTATAGCTAGTATGGTGAAGATTCTTGTTCACTCCAATCAGAAGTATTGAATTCACGTTAAACATCACCCAGTTGTTCCTAATAATATGATATTTTGGAACGTATTTTGGGATGACAAACAAATCAATAATTTTCTGCAAATGGAAGGTGAATTCTAGAATTCCCACATTGATGATGCATCTAATATGAATGATCTAGAAATTGAAGAATCTGAGATTGAACTATTGCAGCTGAAGGACAATAACATTCTAAGAGGTCTTGTACCTTTGGAAGAGTTGTTTGATCGAGATGATGTTGTCAAAAATCCCACCATGGTTCCCATAGAGAAAGGTGTCAAGGATGTGAACATTGGTGCAACCGACATTCCTAAGATGGTCAAATTGTAAAATTCCTTATCTCATGAGATGAAAAGTAAGTACATAGCTTAATGATAGATTTTTTTGATGTGTTTGTTTGGGACTATTCAGATTTGAAGGTCTATGACAAGAATATCATTGAGCACACTATTCTAGTCAAGCCTGATCAAAATCCATTTCTCCAGAAACTAAGGAGGATTAATCCTAAGATGCTACCATCAATTGAAAAAGAGGTAAATAGGATTTATAAATCTGGTATCATAGTTCCTATTCAGTTTTCTGAATCGATGTCATCTAGTGCCGGTAATAAAGAAGACTGGGGCGATTCGTCTTTGCATTGATTTCATAAATTTAAACAAAGTGTCCTTGAAGGAAAATTATCCCCTGCTAAAGATGGATCATATTCTTTAGAGGGTAGTTGGGTCTTCCAGGATGTCATTGCTTGATGGATATTCCGGGTACAATCAGATTTTGGTGCATAAGGATGATCAGTTGAAAACAACCTTCACAACACCATGGGGTACATTCATGTATGTCAAGATGCCATTTGAATTAAAGAATGCAGGAGCGACTTTTCAGCGGGCTATGGACATAGTTTTCGCCAATGAAAAGGATGTATTTATGGTTATTTATTTATATGATCTCATAGTTTTTTATAAATCAGATGAAGACCATTTACATCATTTAAGAATTTTCTTTCAGAAATGCAGAAAATTTGGTATATCATTTAATCCAAAGAAGAGCTTATTTGCCATGGAAGAAGGTAAGTTGTTGGGATATATTATCTCCAAGGATGGCATTCACATTGACCTAGTAAGAGTTCAAGCCATTTAGCAATTAGATTCCCCAAGGAACAAAAAAGAAATTCAATCTTTTAATGGGAAAATCAATTTTTTGAGAAGATCCATCCCCAACCTCATTGAACATTTGAAAGAGATGATAGACATGTTGAAAAAGGACAGCGAGGTAAAATGGTATTTAGATGCTAAGAAATCTTTCCATGTAGTCAAATTTTCATTATCTACTACTCCTACTCTGATTAGTCCAAATTATACTTCATATTTGTTATAGACATTTTTGGGCACTTCAACCCCAATCATAAAATGTCCATAAACTGAGGGCTCCTAAGTCCCTAAAAGTGTTGCTTCACTGCCTAAAGGAACAAGTTCAGCTGATTACATCATCTCCCAGAAGTTCTCCACTGAAAACTGCTCATAAATGGTCAAAACTGGACCATACTGAAACCCCAGTGCAAAAGGTGTGATGCATATCACCTTCCCAGTGTATAGGGTGCGATGCATACTAAATGGCTCCTCTGCAGGGTGCGATGGTCGAGAATGGACAAATGGCAGGGACAAAATGCGAGGTGGAAGATCATGGAATCTTCCAGAAGCTTCCCCTCTGACACTTGCCTCTCCGTTTTCGACCAGGGGTGAGTAAGAGATCATCATTCTCCAAGTGGAAGTAGGAAATATCAGAGAGAGGACACTAATCAAGACCCCAGAAGATGACTCACCTCCCTATAATCATCTATATATCGATCCCTCATCACAGAGATCCAGAGGCTGGAATTTTGTATCTTATAGAGAAGTGTTGTTGGTTTTTTGGTGTAATTTCACAGTGTTGGGTGATCTAAGCTTTACTTTAGGTGAAGAAGGGCCTTCTTGCTGGAGGATGATGATGGGTCAGAACATATGGTTGTAATCCTCTTGCTACTTTTCATCTTAATAAAGCTATTCAAGTTTTCCTCCATATTCTTGTATGTTTCATTATGTATGCATTTGTATGGTTAACACACATCTGGTCCTGTGTTATTTATGAATATAGATCTTTGTTCTTCGATAGTAGCATGTTGCTGTGATTCCACAGGTGCTCTTTGAAGCTGGGCAGACAAAGCAGAAGCGGCAAAGCTCTATCGGGAAGGAGAGGAAATCAAGCGCAAGACTAAGGTTGGTCTCCTTTGTTCCACTCCTATCTATTTTCATAAAGGAAAGCGAAAGTAGACTTTACTTGTTTGTTTCTAAGATAGCCACCCATCTTAGTGGGAATATCAACATCCGAGTGGACACTATTCCCAGTAACAAAATGGCGACTCCGCTGGGGAAATACTAGATTGTTTGTTAGCTTATCTATCTTTGTTTCTTTTATAAACTTACAAACGGAGCCTGAATCCAATCCAGCTAGCCTTCGAACTGCATTTGTTATACAAATGCAAAGTAGATCAATGCTGCTTTAGTCTATCTCTAGGTTTTGTTTATGAATTAAACAATCGATCTGAAAACAGTATAATTTCCCTAAGTGGTGGCTCTAGTAACCTCTTTAGATCACCCCTGTGTTTTACATATACTGAACATTACTTACTCGGCCTAAATCCATGAACTGAATTGCAAACTGTGAGTGAAAACTTGTTTAAAGTCTCGCACTGGTACCATGGCACCCTGCCTTCAAGGCAGATTGTATGCATCGCACTTCCCGAAAGCAGTAGGTGCGCTGCATACTGGATTCACAGTGTGACAGGTGCGATGGTCAGGGAAGGTAAACTTTACCTTCAGAATGTGGTTTTTTCTCACTGTTTTCAGTCCTATTCAGGAGTTTTGTTGTCTGTAGTCAGTGTATCTCTATGAAAACCCCCTTCTCTTGCATTATTCCACCTCCTTAGTGCAAAGAACTGTAAGTGTTCTTATGTATTATGGGCCATTTTCAGTTCTCTTTTGCAAAAAGTAGCATAGTCGAACTGTCATTTCTGGATCTGAAAGTATCGTAGCTGTCATTTTCAGTTTTAGAAGACAATCCCATTGTTCTTTATAGTCAGTTATACAGTTACTATTGCATATGATTTGAATTAGTAGTTTTTAAAGTGTCGAAAAGCAATTTTCATTTCAAAATCGCAAAGTGTCTCTCTTACCTTCACTCCATTTTGAAAAGAAATTTGTTGAGTATTGTCACTTTAAAAGTAATTCAGATTTTCACATAGCTTTCTTATCATCATTCATACATTAAGAAGGGTGAAAACAAATACGTGCATGTGCATTTTCATTTCGACTGCTTGGTTTGATTTAGGACAGTGCATTTAGCGTGTGCTCTGTGCTCTTTGCTGAAAGATTCTTAACTTTCTTTCCTTAGTAGCTAGGATTTTCATTTCCAAAAGAAGATTAAACATTTGTTTAACATCTTAGACTGCATTTTAGGAATTATATACACATCATGCGGTGAACCTGAAAGGCAAATTTTTAAGCAAGATCAACTTAAAATAAATTTAATTAATCTAACAACGCTTTGGAACCTAACGCACAACATCTAGAGGTCTAGGCTAGAGACATATTCCAGCGTCGTAAAACTTGGTAACTGTTGTTTTCATTGTTGGTTGGTGATTCCTCCACTTTGAGGCGACAAGTGCCAGTACAGACTTGTGCTCGCACGTACCATCGAGTATATATTGGGAGACCATAATAGGCTACATCCTTTATCCTTAGGAAGCCGTGTCTACCGCCCTATCGATCGCAATGCATTGAACACAGCATTCGGGAAGATTGACTGTCGTACCGTAAAAAGTATT
>APFE031413145.1:202800-222085 GCA_000404065.3 Pinus taeda | reverse complement strand
TCTGGTAAGAAGCCTGATCTTTCTCATTTGAGGATTTTTGGTGCTAACGTTTACATGCATGTGACGAAGGATGCCAGAAAGAATTTGGAGCCGACTGCAGAGGTTGGGATATTTGTGGGGTACATTAATACGCCCCACAACTATCGTGTGTATTTTCCAGACAGTGGTAAAACTGTTGTGCGACGGGATATAAAATTTCAGGAGGAGAAAGCCATGAAGTGTTCGCTTGAGAGGGAGCTACACTTGCATGCAGATGAGGAGCTATTAGTTCCTAAAGATGAGCTTCAGGACGTGGATCAGTCACAGGACGAGGTTCATGGAGTGGAAGAGACCACTCATGCAGCGCCAACCATCAGAGGGCGAAAGCGCTTGACAGAAGCTGAGCGACTGGCTCAAGATGCAGAGAAAGTTGTAAGACCACCTACAGCCCAACGCAGGCAGAGACAGTCACCTGATCGGTACACTGGATACATGGCTCTTATGAGCAAGTGTGTTGTGACTGAGCCATCCTCTTTCGAGGAAGCTGTGGAGGATCCCGCATGGGTAGACGCCATGGTGGAAGAGTATGATTCTATTTTCAGAAACAGTGCATGGGAGATTGTTCCTAGACCGGAAGGGAAATCAGTGGTGGGTTCGAGATGGATCTACAAAGTTAAGCAGGCAGCTGACGCGAGTGTGGAGAAGTACAAGGCAAGATTTGTTGCCCGAGGCTTTTCACAGATTGAGGGGATCGATTATGAGGAGACCTTTGCACCTGTCGCAAGGTATTATTCCATACGGACGATTCTTGCTCTCTCAGCGCAGATGGGATGGCACATCCATCAGATGGATGTGAAGACTGCGTTCCTTCCTGGAGGTTGGAGGAAGGAGGATGCTACTTCAGCGGAGGTAGTGGATGCCACTGTTTATCGACAGTTGGTGGAGTCGCATGTGTGCAGGCTCAAGAGAGGCACATCGGGATATGGATTGGATGAGGTGAATCTATGTGGCTTCATGGATGCAGATTGGGCAGGGAGCTCAAGAGGTCGAGTATATGGTAGCAAGGGCATCAGGTACCATCATATCAGAGATTGTGTGCAGCGGAGGATCATGTTACTTTCGTACATTCCAACGGAGGATCAGGATGCTGATATTCTGGCGAAGGCTCTCACCAGGAGCAAATTCGAGTACCACCGAGGCAGGATAGGGGTTGCTGATAATCCATATCTTGTCGAGAGGGAGTGTTGAGATTGCAACAAGATGATGGAGCTTAGTGAAAAGAGTCGCCTTCACTAAGTGGGCCCGCAGGCTATTTTTGGCGCAAGTCTATTTTTTAGACTATGTCTATTTTTAGACATATGGATCATGTCTATGGATTGCAAGTTGCTGTTTATGGATGATTGATCAAGTTGGAAAAAATAGATGGACTTCTATTTTTAGATCACAGCGGAGTGACTGCTCAGTCTAAATATAGAACAGTCAAATATTATTAGCTCATAATAATATTTAGACTATAAACTTTGTCTTATTCTCTTGGAGCATTTCAGGATGAGCTACGGATGTGGTACATGCAGATCCCAGAAGGAAATACGTGGTTACCTATGGGATGACTAATATTTGCAAGCAGGACTTCAGTTAGAACTCAAGTGAGTTGAGTTTAGTGGACTGGAGGTGCAGTTGATGGAGTTGTGTTCAGTTTAGCTTTGTTAAACTGGTTGTATTTAGTCTAACTGGCGAATAGACTAAAGATGAGTTGGGTGAATTAGTTATTAATTAATTCACAAGTTATTAACTCATAATACAACTAATGAATACATCAGTTAACTCAGTTGCATGTCAGTGCATGTTCAGTTCAGCAGGGATATGTGTTAGAGAATCAGATTGCTATCAGTTGTGACTATAGTTGTGCACCAGATCTTGCACAAATCAGGGGATTGAGTATACCAATGAGTTTTCCCACATTGTAGATTGAAAATACGTGATTTAGCCAAGGAAAGACGTGGCTGCCTTGGAATTATCACCGGTTCTTGTGCAGGTATTGAGCAGCGGAAGCAGGCAAGCAGCGGAAGAGATTTGAGCCAGTGATTGATTCAGATCTGAGCTGTATTGGGTGTAACAGGTGGAGCTGGTACTGGATTGCTTGTGATAAGCATTGTACTTTGTAATGTTACATGACTCAATCATTAATATACAGATAGTTGGGGTTTTTAGCGAGATGCTTTCCCCGGGATACATACTGTGTTAATGTGTGAATGCTCTTGATGTTTTATTGTTATTGATGTTGCTATATTGATGATCAACGTAGAGGAGCTTATGTATTGTGTATGTTTTCCACAATAGTACATGATCAGGATAATCTCTGTTGAATATGTGTTAAATTATTCAAAATTTCTACACAGGATTTGGGCAATGCATAAAACTCTATCTGGAGAAGAAGATGAAATTCATGATTAGTAGCAAGGAAAAACTAATAAATCACCTCATACATGTTGTACATACTCATCTAGATTCTTTCATTTTGTATAGAGATATAAATTCAGTAGAAGATGATAGTCAGCTTGTAGAAATTTCAGAGGTTTCAGATGTTATAAGTAGTGTACAAAAAGTTATGAATTCTGAAGGAAAAAAGAAGAATGAAGAATGTTTGCAGCCAGTAAATCCTCTGGAAAGGATTGTTGAGTTAGTGCAGAAAACAGAGTGTGTTGAGACAGCGAGTCATCCTCCAAAAGATCAAACAGTTCAGCCTTCAGAAGTTATTTTTCCGGATGAAGAAAATGGTCTTTGGACCATGGAGTTTGATGGCGCATTGGGAAAAGGAGCTGGGATTGGTCTCTGGATTCATGGTCCATTGCATCATTCACGTAAAATTCCACACAAAGTAAGAATGAGTTCTTATAAGTTAATTTTTGATTGCTCAAACAATGAGGAGGAATATGAAGTATTGATTGCTGGCCTCAAAATTCTGAAAAAGTTGGGAGAAAAGAAAATTTTTTGTTTATGGCGACTCTGAGTTGGTAATCAAACAAGTGAAAGGGGAATACCAGGCCAAGCATCCAAGAATGACTTATCACAATGCTATCCTTGACATCCTCAAAAAAAATTTAGAATATACTTTGTCTCTTATTCCTAGAACTCAAAATGTTATAGTTGATTCTCTTGCTACTCAAACTAATATGTTGAAGATTCATATTCACTCCAATCAGAAGTATTCAGTTCATGTTAAACATCGCCCAACTGTACCTAATAATATGAGATTTTGGCAAGTGTTTTGGGATGACAAAAAATCAATAATTTTCTGCAAATGGAAGGTGAATTCTAGAATTCTCGCATTGATGATGCATCTAATATGAATGGTCCAAAAATTGAAGCAAATGAGATTGAAATATTGCAGTTGAAGGACAATAACATTCCAAGAGGTCTTGTACCTTTAGAAGAGTTGTTTGATCAAGACGATGTTGCCAAAAATCCCACCATGGTTCACACAGAGAAAGGTGTCGAGGATGTGAACATTGGTGCAGCCAACATGCCTAAGATGGTCAAATTGTCAAATTCCTTATCTCCTTAGATGAAAAGTTAGTACATAGATTTAATGATAGAATTTTTTGATCTATTTGCTTGGGACTATTCAGATTTGAAGTTTTATGACAAGAATATCCTTGAGCACACTATTCCGTTCAAGCCTGATCAAAATCCATTTCGCCAAAAACTGAGGAGGATTAATCCTAAGCAGCTACCATCAATTGAAAAAGAGGTAAATAGGCTTTATAAGTCTGGTATCATAGTTCCTATTCGGTTTTCTAAATGGATGTCAAATCTAGTTACGGTAAGAAAGAAGACCGGGGGGATTTGTCTTTGCATTAATTTCAAAAATTTAAACAAAGTGTCCTTGAACAACAATTATCCCCTGCCAAAGATGGATCATATTCTTCAGAGGGTAGTTGGGTCTTCCAGGATGTCATTGCTTGATGGATATTTCGGGTACAATTAGATTTTGGTGCATAAGGATGGTCATCTGAAAACAACCTTCACAACAATATGGGGTACATTTATGTACAGCAATATGCCATTTGGATTAAAGAATGCAGGAGTGACTTTTCAGCAAGTTATGGACATAGCTTTCGCCAATTAAAAGGATGTATTTCTGGTTACTTATTTAGATAATCTCACAGTTTTTTCTAAATCGGATGAAGACCATTTACATCATTTAAGAATTGTCTTTCAGAAATGTAGAAAATTTGGTATAGCACTTAATCCAAAGAAGAGCTTATTTGCCATGGAAGAAGGTAAGCTATTAGGATATATTATCTCCAAGGATGGCATTCGCATTCACCCTACAAGAGTTCAAACCATTCAACAATTAGATTTCCCAAGGAACAAAAAAGAAATTCAATCTTTTAATGGGAAAACCAATTTTTTGAGAAGATTCATCCCCAACCTTGTTAAACATTTGAAAGAGATGACAGACATGTTGAAAAAGGACAGTGAGGTAAAATGGTCTTTAGATACCAAAAAATCTTTCCATGCAGTCAAATTTCCATTATCTACTGCTCCCACTCTGATTAGTCCAAATTATACTTCATATTTCATCATATTTTCATTCGCCTCTTAGCATACATTAGCAGTTGTCCTGATGCAAAAGAAAGATCAGAAAAATGAACAGCCTATAGCATTTTTCAGTCGAACAATAAGGGATGCAACACTGAAATACAACATAATTGAGAAGCAGGCTTTTTCATTGGTGAAAGCTCTCAAAGACTTTCGATATTATATTTTGCATTCTCATACCATTTCTTATGTTCCCACAGCAGCTATAAAAGACATTCTTATGTAAACAGATCCAGAAGGCAGGTGTGGAAAATGGATCGCAGCGATGCTAGAGTATGATTTGGAGATAAATCCCACAAATCTCATCAACGGACAAAGTTTTGCTAAGCTCATGGCTGAATATAATTTGCATGCATTAGATATTAATTTGATTGTTGTGCTTTCTAAAGAAGAAGAAGAAGAATCACAGTTACAAGTGTTCGACATGTTCACTTCATCTCCATGGTATTTCGACATTATTTATGTGTTGTTGCATTTAAATCCTCCACCAGAAGTACCCAAAGATAAAACTAGATCTTTAAATTTGTAAGCTTCAAAATATTGTATTCTTGATGGTGTTTTATTTTGGAAAGACCCTGGTGGTGTGTTGTTGAACTGTTTGGTAGAAAATGAAGCAAAAGATGTAATGAGATATATTCATATAGGATACTGTGGTGGCCATCACTTCTGGAAGACTACAACAAACAAAATTTTGAGAGTCGGTTTCTATTGGCCTACTCTTTTTTCTAATGTATATAAGACATTGATGAGATGTCATGATTTTCATATTTTCCAAGGAAAAAGAAAACTTTTGCCATTACCCTTGCAGCACATTTCAATCACAACCCCTTTCCAGCAATGGGGTCTTGATTTCATGGTGATATCCATCATTCATTGTCAGCACAGCACAAATGAATCTTAACAACCATGGACTATTTTACAAAATGGATTAAAGCAATCCCAACCAGGCAAGCTACTGATTATGTTATCATCCAGTTTATTGAATCTAATATCTTGTCTAGATTTGGCTACCGATAGAAGATAATCATTGATAATGTTGTTGCTTTCAATTCAAAGAGGATGGTGGATTTTTTGTGAAAAGTATCATATTGTATTGGGCCATTCCACTACTTATCATCCACAAGGGAATGGTATGGTTGAATCATCCAACAAATCTTTGATCAACATCATCAAGAAAGTTTAGAAGTTCATAAGAAGAACTGGCACAAAAGGCTCATTAATGCTTTATGGGCAGACAGAGTCAGTACTAAGAAATCAATAGGTATGTCTCCTTTTCAATTGGTGTACAGGGTTGACACAATTTTTCCTTCATCTCTTGTTGTCCTGGTCATGAAAATTCTGCAAGAATTGGACAGCAAAACAAATTATATGCAGCGAAGGATAAATCATATGATCCATTTACAACGAACTAGAGAGGAAATTTTTCAAAACACTTCTAAACTTCAAGAAAGAATCAATAATATCTATGATTGCAATACAAAAGAAGAAAAATTCAATTTGGGAGATGTGGTTCTTCGTTGGGATGCGAGGAACAAAGAAAAAGGAAAACATGGCAAGTTTTAAAATTTATGGAAAGGACCATATAGAATTTCATCTTTCAGAGGAAACAATGATTTTCTATTGGAGGAACTGAATGGAGAATATTATTCAGGAGGAATGATCAATGGTAGGATTCTTAAGCACTACCATACTTGAAGAAAATTGTGGAAATTCTCACCACCATTGTATATACCGGTTTATTTTTATGTTCAAGTGTCCAAGTGACTGTCATAGGAGTTTTAAGCCCGAGGAGAAGGCCATAAGGCTTCTTTGATCAACTAACGCTTTTATTTTACTTTTACAATCCTATCATGTCAAATAGATAGTCAATTTTTAGTTTCATTTTAGTTTTCTGCATTTTGACTCCATTGCCTAATACATAAGGCTACCTGGTCTACGGTGGTCTTGACACCTCCAAGGAGCTGCCATCCCCAACTGGAGCCATAGTTAGTGTTAGTGTTGTATGCCTATCACCAATGATAAAATATATTTTTACCAAGTTTGTTAGGGGTCTCAAGGTCAAATTTTATCATGTCACTACGTTTTAAGAGTAAAATTTGGTCATTGGCTAGTTTATCTAGGAATGTCTCTATTCTCTTAAAAAATCTCACATGTCAGTCACTTACATCACTCAGATGAGTGAATCATAATAAAGAGAATGTCTTCTTCATATCATTAATCATAATTACCATTTCACTCAGTCTGATGTCTTCATTAGGTCATTAGGGTTTCAAGGTCCATCTTCATGTCATGCATAAAATCTTGCATTGGATGAGTTGTGATAAGAAACTCTTTGCAATAAGTTTTTATGAATTTTCATAAGTGCTTCATGGTTACAATCTCAAGGTTCCAAAAATAAGAAGTCTCATTGTTCAAAAATATAAAGATAAGTTCAGGTTTCAAGTCTCCAAAGTGGCCAAGTTTAAAAGGTGAAAGTCATGTTTTGAAAAGGTATGTGGGGCCCATTTTTATTCAAAAGAATATCATATTGTGCCTCTAAAATCCCAAAAAGTCCCAAACATGTTTCATTTTCATCCTTACCTCCTTTGTTCATTGAGCTCTCCCCTCCTTTGGTGAAAAAGCAAGGGTTTTCTAGCTAAATTTGGAAAAATTCTCCCGGTGTTGTGCTTTTATCAGCTGCACTGCGCTTCTAGAGGTGGCGTTGCACTTCTCCCAACGGCGCTGCGCTTGTGACATAGTAGCCTGAAAACTGCCCAAACTCACCCAAACTTTAAATTTGAGCTTGCATTCCTACTTTTTGTTCTTCTAAGTTGATCCACAAGTAAGTATCATCATCTAACTCACCATTTTCCTTTGGCAAAGTAAGTGCAAATGTGAGTTTTCTTCATCTACGGTTTATGAGAAATTTCATGTTGCAAGGCTAGTGCAAATGATGGGTTTTGTTAGTTATGACATTGTAAACTTTTAAATTTGTCATCTCATACCTCTATACATGTATAAATCACCCTATCATTCACTAATCAACTCATTTACCCTCAGATTACCTCACCTTTACACAAACCCTAGCTCATATATATCATTTTGGACAATTTCCTAGCATGATTGTTTTCCAAATTATCCTACTCATCTCTTTCTCTCATTCCACTCCATTCAAACCTCCTAAGTTTCCTAAAACCCCTATCCATCTCCCAAAATCCCCTACCATCATTTCCCTTCCCTAACTCCCTCATTTCATTATTTCACTCATTCCTCGTTGTTTTTCCATTTTCCTGTTATCTATTATTTTTTATCAAAATGGAGGTAGATTATTCACCATCATAAAGAAGAAAACATCATAAAGGAGGGAATATCTTGATATATGAGCCTACCAACTACAATGAAATCAACTCATCAACATTCATCAAGCAGTGCTTTGAAGATTTCAGTTGTCTAGCGTTTTGTCAAAGGGTAGGTGAGGTGGGTTTCCATGAATAGCTAATTGATTGGATTGCCACCAATCTGAAAGGTGAAAAGGCCATCATAGCAGGGGTTGAATTTACATTTTCAATAGCTTCCATTTCTCTTGCCACAGGGATACCTGATCATCGGGAGTATTGGTTCAAAGGCATGAGCTTAGACCTTGAACACTACCGGTCTTTCTTGAAATCGCCCTATAGAGAGGCCCATACACACATAATCCCATTTAGGTACATGTTGGAAAAGTATGTGTCATTGATGAAGGTTGTAATGAATTTTTTCACCTGTGAGGGAATATTTTCATATTATATGCATACCACATTAGGTTGCTAATGCATTTCACAGCTCTAAAACCTCTCAACATGTGTAATTATTTATGTAGAAGCCTTATCAAAATGTCTGAGAAGGTACAAATGAAAGGAAAAGAACATCATCCTAGTCTTTTTTATCACATCTTGATAAAGATTGTTGTTCTCCATCAGTTAGAATAAATAAACATGACATGGGATTCTTTCATAGAAACAGCTTTGCAGTTGCATGAAACTACTTTTTCAGATCATCATCAAGACACATCAACACAACAGGTGGAGGTAGGATCATCAAGAAAGTCATTGGAAGTTCCCAAGGCACCTAAAACTGATGTGACTAGAACGTATTAGAGAGAAAAAATGCTTGTGTTTACTTCTCAAGTTTAGAAAAGGGCCAAGCCTTCTACATCAGCAAAACACAGATCACATTTACAAGATGAAGACCTAATTGAACATGATTTTGAATTAGTTGACTTGGAAGTAGCATATGAACCTTCAAACTTGCAACAAATTATTAAAGAGAAGTATTCTCAAATCAAAGAGCTCATGGACAATATGGCAAGAGCAAGGTTCGTCATTTCTTTCCTTGATGAAGAAACAGTCATCTTAAGGCTAAACAATTCATCATGGAGAAAGAGAAATCCAAGGTGTTGCAGCATGGAGGCAAAGGTAAAGAAGTTTTGGAGCTTGGTGAACATGATGAACATGAAAAACAAGTTGCAAAAAATAAGCCAAGGACCAAGGGACTCAAAATGGCATTAAAGGAAGAGAAAGAACATAACCTGCTAGATGAAGACTTAGACATGGAAGACAAAATTACCTTGGAGATAAATGAAGATAGAGAGTATTGGCTAAATAAGGTCAATGGCCACATATAAAATCTTCTTGATAAAGCCAATAGGGATAATCATATATTGAGGCACATGTCCCATCATTATCAGACCAAAAACATGATTTGCAATATCAAGCTCAAGCAATTGAAAAACAAGCTAAAGGGAACCCTAAAGGAAACAAAATGAGAGGGATAACTTGGAGATGCTTGCTGAGGCATCCATGAGAGCATGAAATACATAATTTTTCAATCCATTATCAATTTGGGAGGTTTTTTGAGCATTTTTGGTTTTTTGAGAATTTTGATGCCAAATTCAAAAACTGGGCTAATCACAGAAGCGCGGCACCTTGGCGTTGCGTTTTTTCCTCAGGGATCCAAATGACAATTGGATTACATTTTTGGAAAGCTAATGACCTCCTCTCAAAACCCATTTCATCATATTTCTCAGACAAGGCTCATATTTTGAGAAAAAGGAGAAAAGGGGGTCAAAAATCATCAGTTTGCTAGTCTTTTTGGCAGGTGTTGTGTTTTTAGATACACCTTGGGAGAATCAACTTTTGAAGGCCTTCCCATGGGTAATTTTGAAAAATTCAAGGTTTTCTAGGAACTAGATAAGAAAATCTAGTTGACCGTTCTATCCAATCTCAAATGTGACCTCGGGAAGGCACCTAAAAGTGGCCTCAAAGTTGGTGTTGAGCTTGTGCAAATTTCTGAGTTTTTATTTAAAAATTTCAGTGTGTAATTTCCTAGGTTTTTAGTTTGACTTGGTCAAAGTCAAGCTCATGATGTAACTTCAGTAGTTCGAGGTTTAGACAATGTAATCATGAATAAATAAGCATGATATTTTTTTTATGGTTTATTAGGTGTCATAAAGGAAGCAAAACTCAAATCAAAGTCTAAGAGAAGAGTTTGTTTTTTACCTTCTCACTCTCACTTGTTGGTTGAGATAATCTTAGAAACAGTTCCACCACTTAGGAATTCAACTCCTAAAGGTGGGGAAGATATTTGATTGATTCTCTATGTATCATCTCTCATTCAGAGAGAAGGGTTGGACTTTTGTGGAGAGACTTGTACCTTATGTTTTCATACAGCTAATCAAGGAGGAGTTGCAGTTATTTTTCAGGAATACTTGTTTAGTGAGTCTGTGGTGTTATTTTCCTTTCATATAATTTTCATATTGATGAATTCATCTCTCTTTACATGCTTTTATTTCTTCTTATGGTTTTCCTCACAGTCATATAGGCATAATTATTAGATTCAAAGCTTTGTTTATGTGGAAAATCATGTTTATGTATCTCTTCTTCTAGATTAATGAGTTCATGCTAATACATGCTCATTATGATTTCTTAAACTTTCAGACCTGTAATACATTGACTAAATCTTAAGTTCACCACAACACAATTTTATGCAGCTCCTCTTTATGCCTGCTACTGCAAACTTGATATCTTGACCTAATTACTTGCTCTCATTCCCTGGTCCAGCAACCTAAAAACCCTGAATTTCCAAACATTCAAATAGAACCTATACATATAACCTAAAATCCATGTCTTTTCCAATTGTTCATTGATAAATCCTTAGAGATCCATCTCTATTTTAGTAGGGCTAGCTACTGAACTGAAAGTGATTCGAGGTTACCTCTTTCGATCTCCTCCTCGTCCTAGGACACTGTAGAGGATAAGACTTTGTTTGATAGTGGATCACAAGCCAAACTTATTTCAAAATACATTGTAAATAACCTAAATTTGGAAACCATTCCTCATCCTAAACCTTATCCTTTGGTTTGGGTACCTAACAATGCCAAATTGCAAGTGACAAGAAAATGCATACTTAAATTTGCCATCACTGCAAATTTTATTGATGAGGTAGAACTTAATATAGTATCACTTGGCATATGTCAGATTATTTTGGGAATCCCATAATTATATGATAGGAAAGCCATCTTTCATCACCATGAGAAAAAATATCATTTGTTTAATAATGGGATTGAGTATATTGTTATATCACATCATAAGAAGTTGAATTTGTTTATGGTGAATGCTAGACAAATGAAGAGGTTTGTAAATGCTAGTCAAAAATTTTCATTGTTAATGATTAAACATAAAGATGTTGAGGAATATGAATCATTCCAAGGATGTTATGCAAGATTAAAATCTGATTTAGTTGAATTTTTTTAACACATGTGATAAGATCTTTCAAGAATCTAATAGGTTGCCTCCTAAAAGAGGAAAACAACATGAAGTTCAATTGCAACAAGATGCATCACTTTTTAACATTGGTATGAACAAGATGCCAATGTGAGAGAATGCAGAGATCAAGAAGAAGATGCAAGAACTACTTGACAAAGGTAACATTAGTTCTAGCATATCTTCTTGTGGGTCTCTTAATGTTTTGGTTTTGAAGAAGGGTGGTGCATGGCGATGGCAATCACATTTGGTGAAGAGTCAAGCCAAATAAAAGGCTAGACATGATAAGCATCGTGATGACCACAATTTTCAGGTGAGAGATGAAGTAAGGCTTTGCATCAGCAAAGAAAATATTCAAGGGGAAATAACTTGAAATTGCATGAGCCTCCTTTGATTTAAGATCAAGGAGAGAATGTTCAGATTATTTCAATAGAAGTTTTCTCTCCTGAATATATTTAATAATTGCAACAAGATCCTATCATTGATAGAAAAACAATAACTTCAAGAAGAAGGAATCGGAAGCACCTTCATATGGGGTTTAAAGATAAAAACCCTAGCAAATCCAAATGGATTGAGATTGGAAGGGTGAGGGATGCAAACTTGAAGGTGATGGGAAAATTTGCAAGTAAAATTTTATGTCTTTTAGGCAAATGGATCACTTTTCAAAATTACCTAAAATAATGGTTTTAAAACTTAGTTAACAACATAAAAACAGAGAGAAATATACCATATCAAAAACACAAGACAACAAACTGATAAAGGAGTTCACCCCTCGCTTGGGCTACATCTCTTGGTCCATCTTCCAATGTTGGGCCACTTTCATTGAGTGCTCAAATTTGTGTTTACATAGATTTATAGTGCTTAGAATGTAAAAATTATGTCTCCAATGGCTCCAAAACAGTAAAAAAACCCCAAGTTGGGCCCTTGTTGGGCTCAATTTGGCAAAAAAATGAAGAAGTTATTCTCTAGAGAAGTTTTTCTGCTAACTGCACTCTCCTGCTAACTATCCTACGAATTGCACTTTTTATGGAACTTCCAAGCACCATTTTTTCCCTGTGTCGATGAGATTCCTGTCGATTTAGGTGCATTTTGTCAAACATTTTAAATGCCCTCTGACCACTTCGGCAGAAAACTAGGGCTAAGGGCTGGGACTTAACGCCCACCCCCTTTGGTTAAGCCCCTAAATGTAGGATCATGGTCACCTGGGTGTCATGGGTCCAAGGGCTAGGCTAACCACCAGCCCTTCCCACCGAGCCCCCTTAAACTTTGGCATGTTGTCATATAAAGTGGCATGTGATCCTGAGGCTAGCCCCCTCACTTTAGTACCTTCAGCCTTAGCACTAAATTATTAACCAAGGGTCATGTGAATGTCGGAGTGACCGTCGCCTGGTGCTTCTACCCAGTGTTGTTTGTCAAAGCCCCCTCCACCTTTGACCCATGGTCCTATGGAAATCCATATGCTCCCGACCTAGGCTCATACCTTAGATTCCAAGTTTAAACGTTGATCTCTCACACATTGGTTATATGGAGGGTTGTGGAACCTTGGGTCGAGGCTAAGCTCGAGCCCTCGGCTCCCTTCTACCTATGGTCTCATGGGCGATAAGGTGATCGAGGGCCAAATTTTAATACCAAATTGATCTGTAAATGCAAACTTGAAGGTGATGGGAAAATTTGCAAGTAAAATTTTATGTCTTTTAGGCAATGGATCACTTTGCAAAAGTATATAAAATAATGGTTTTAAAACTTATTTAACAACTTAGAAACATAGACAAATATACCATATCAGAAACACAAGACAATAAAATCATAAAGGATCTCACCCCTCTCTTGAGCTACATCTCCTGGTCTAGCTTCCAATGGTGGGCCTCTTTCATTAAGCACTCAATTTTCTGTTTACATGGATTTACAGTGCTCATATTGTAAAACTTATGTCTTCAATGGCTCTAGAATTAAGTATCATCATCTAACTCACCCTTTTCCTTTGGAAAAGTAAGTGCAAATGTGATTTTTCTTCATCTAGGGTTTATGAGAGATTTCATGTTGCAAGGCTAGTGCAAATGATGGGTTTTGTTAGTTATGACATTGCATACTTTTAAATTTGTCATCTCATACCCATGTACATGTATAAATCACCCTATCATTCACTAATCAACTCATTTACCCTCATATTACCTCACCTTTACAAAAACCGTAGCTCATATCTATCATTTTGGACAATTTCCTAGCAAGATTGATTTTCAAATTCTCCTACTCATCTCTCTCTCTCATTCCACTCCATTCAAACTTCCTAAGTTTCCTACAACCCCTATCCATCTCCAAAAAATCCCCTACCATCATTTCCCTTCCCTAACTCCCTCATTTCATCATTTCACTCATTCCTCACTGTTTTTCCATTTTCCTATTATCTAGGGTTTTTATCAAAATGGAGGGAGATTCTTCACCATAAGAAAGAAGAAAACATCATAAAGGAGGGAAGATCCTGATATATGAGCCTACCAACTGCAATGAACTCAACTGATCACCATTCATCAAGCATTTCTTTGAAGATGTCAGTTGTCTAGGGTTTTGTCAAAGGGTAGGTGAAGTGGGTTTCCATGAACATCTAATTGATTGGATTTTCACCAATCTGAAAGGGGAAATGCCATCATAGCAGGGGTCGAATTTGCATTTTCAGTAGCTTCCATTTCTCTTTCCATAGGGATACCTGATCATGGGGATTACTGGTTCAAAGGCATGAGCTTAGACCTTTAACACTACTAATCTTTCTGGACATCACCCCATAGAGAGGCCCATACACACATCATCCCATTTAGGTACTTGTTGGAAAATTATGCACCATTGATGAAGGTTGTAATGAAGTTTTTCACCTGTGAGGGGAGAGTTTTCATATTATACGCATACCAGATTAGGTTGCTAATGCATTTCACAGCTCTAAAACCTCTCAACATGTGTAATTATTTATGTAGAAGCCTTATAAAAATGTCTGAGAAGGTAAAAATGAAAGGAAGAGAGCATCATCCTAGTCTTTTTCATCTCATCTTGGTAAAGATTGCAGTTCTCCATCAATTAGCAGAAATAAACATGACATGGGATTCTTTCATAGAAACAGCTTTGTAGTGGCATGAAACTACTTTTTCATATCATTATCAAGACACATCAACACAGCAGGTGGAGGTAGGATCATCAAGCAAGTTAGTGGAGGTTCCCAAGGCACCTAAACCTGAGGTGACTAGAATGTATCAGAGAGGAAAAAGGCTTGTTTTTACTTCTCAAGTTGAGAAAAGGGAAAAGCCTTCTACATCAGCAAAATAGGGATCATATGTACAGGATGAAGACCTAATTGAACATGATTTTGAATTAGTTGACTTGGAAGTAGTAGATGAACCTTCAAAATTGCAACAAATTATTCAAGAGAAGGATTCTAAAATCAAAGAGCTCATGGGCAATATGGCAAGAGCAAGGTTCGTCAATTCCTTCCTTGAGCAAGAAAATAGTCAGCTTAAGGCTAAACAACTCATCATGGAGAAAGAGAAATCTAAGGTGTTGCATCAAGGAGGCAAAGGTAAAGCAATGTTGTAGCGTGGTGAACATGATGAACATGAAAAACAAGTTGGAAAAAAGAAGCCAAGGATCAAGGGACTCAAAATGGAATTGAAGGAAGAGAAAGAACATAACCTACTAGATGAAGACATCGACATGGAAGATAGAATTACGTTGGAGATAAATGAATATGGAGAGTATTGGCTATGTAAGGTCAATGGCCACTTAGAATAGCTTTTTAAAAAATCCAACAGGGATAATTAGCTATTGAGGCACATGGCCCATCATTATCAGACCAAAAATATGATGTGCAATATCAAGCTCAAGCAATTGAGAAACTCGTTAAAGGGAATCCTAAAGGAAAAAAATGAGAGGGATAACTTGGATATGCTTTCTGAAGAATCCATGAGAGCATGACATACCTCATTTTGCACTTCATGACCAATTTTTGAGGTTTTTTGAGCATTTTTGGTTTTTTGAGAATTTTGGTGCCAAATTCAGAAATTGAGCTAGTCACAGAAGTGCAGCGCCTTGGCATTGCGCTTTTTCCTCAAGGCTCAAAATGACAAGTGGCTTACATTTTTGGAAAGCTAATGACCTCCCATCAAAACCCATTTCATCATATTTCTCATATAGGGCTCATATTTTGAGAAAAATGAGAAAAAGTGGGTCAAAAATCATCATTCTGCCACTCATTTTGACAGACGGTGCGCTTTTGGAGAGACCTTGGGAGAATCAACGTTTGAAGGTCTTCCCATGGGTAATTTTCAAAAATTCAAGGCGTTATTGAAAATAGACAAGAAAGGTTGGTTGAAAGTTCTCTCAGATCACAAATTTGACCTTATGAAGGCACATAAACGTGGACTCAAAGTTGGCACTGTGCTTGTGCAAATTTCTGAGTTTATAGCTAAAAATTTCACTGTGTAATTTCCTAGGTTTTTAGTTTGACTTGGTCAAATTCAAACTCATGATGTAACTTCAGTAGTTCGAGGTTTAGATAATGTAATCATGAATAAATAAGCATGATAGGTTGTTATTATGGTTTATTAGGCCTCATAAAGCAAGAAAAACTAAAACAAAGTCTAAGAGAAGAGTTTGTTTTTTACCTTCTCACTCTCACTTGTTGGTTGAGAGAATCTTGGAAACAGTTCCACCACTTAGGAATTTGACTACTAAAGGTGGGGAAGCTATCTGATTAAGTCTATATGTGTCATTTCTCATTCAAAGAGAAGGGTTGGACATTTTTGGAGAGACTTGTACCTTATGTTTTCATACAGCTAATCAAGGAGAAATTGCAGCTACTTTTCAGGAATACTTGTTCAGTGAGTCTATGGTGTTATTTTCCTTTCATATCAGTTTCATATTAATGAATTCATATCTATTTCCATGTTTTTCTTTCTTCTCATGGTTTTTCCTTACAGTCATATAGGCACAACTCTTAGATTCAAATCTTTGTTTATGTGGAAAATCATGTTTATGTACCTCTTCTTCTAGATTAATGAACTCATGTGATGTAGAAGCATCTGGACTTAGTCAGCAATGTGAAAGTTTGTTCACATGTTGTGGCTAAACGAGTTGAATTTAATTGATTTGATTAGTCAAAAGTCAGTTTTACTGAGAGGGTTGGATCTCTCAAGAAATGAGTTGTATTTTATTATTATAATAGTTAAAAATTGTCTTATTTTAGATTCAAAGATAAGTTGTTAGCATAGAGCTAGGAATTAGAGGTTTGCTGTTAGATTTATTAGAAATAGAGATTGAGTTGTTAGACATAGTTAGAGTGATATCTGATTGATAAATTTAAGGAAAAATGTAATGAAAGGGGAAAGTGGATTGATTGAGCAAGAGCCGAGAATTAGTGTGTGGATTTCTATTGCAACAGAGGTCTTTTCATATGTTGTAACCAGGCCAAGGACGAGACTCTGTAACTATTTTTATTGTGAATAAATGATGTTGTGTGTGTGATTAATCAGCAAGCCTATGGAAATCCTTATTATGCTTTCATATTCTTTGTATTCGGCAAAGTGATTATTCCTTTGTTTCTTTTTTATGTTTCATGTCTAAATCATGGAATTAATAGAAGTCCGAGGCCTTTATCATTATTTGATGTCGATTTAGTTCTAACCTTCAGATCACCGATATCGGATCGGTGAAGTTTATTACATAGTTTTGTTCCCGCAAGTAAAAAACCCAACTTACACTAAGAATTAGCACAAACCATAGATCGGATCCAAGCCTGGATGTGAAATATTATAGACATATACTTTTAAACCTCATCGGATCCATGGGTCTCCATCGCATCGCAATTCTAAAGCGGAAGGAGCCTGGCCTGTAGAAATTTTGAATAATATGACACTTATTCATAGAGATTATCCTGATTATACACTATTTTCGGAATGCATGCATAATACATAACCTCCTCTACCATTGATCATCAATTTTGCATAATTAAGAAACAATCGCATGCGAACATGGAAACATCAATCACACATATCAACACAGTATATCATGGGGAAAGCATACAGCTGAAAACACCCAAATATCTATATATTATATTGATTGAGAACATGTAACATTACATAGTACAATACTCCTCACAAGTACTCAGTATTATCTCCACCTGCTACACACAAACTAGCTCAGATCTGAATCAAGTCACAGGTTCAAATCTCCTCCGCTGTTTGCCTGCCTCCATTGCGCAATACCTGTTGAGAATAGATGAGAATGGCTGATCCAAACTTTTATTTCCCTTGTGTTGCACTACGCAATCCTCATTGGCAATCTCAATCCATTGATTGTGCAAATCTCATGCACAACTATAGTCACAACTGACAGTTGTCTTGCCCTTTCATTCACCTCTAACACTTGTCCCCACTGAACTGTCCATGCACTGAGTTAACTGATGTATTCTTTAGTTGATTTATGAGTTAATAATTAGTGAATTAATTAATAATTAATTCACACCACTCATCACTAGTGTATTTGTTAGTTAGACTAAATACAACTAGTTCAACTAAGTCAAACTGAACACAACTCCATCAACTCCTCATTCAACTCCACCAAACTCAATCACTTGAGTTCTAACTGAATTCCTTCATGTAATAGCTCAACTAACCCATAGTAAAAGCGTATTTCCTTCTTGAAGTTGCATGTGCCACATCCGTAGCTCGAACTGAAGTGCTGCAAGAGGATAAGATAATGTTTATAGTCCAAATATTATTAAGAGTTAATAATATTCGACTGTTCTATTTTTGACTTGGCAGTCTAAAAATAGACTCCGCCCATATTTCTAAAAATAGAGGTCCATCTATTTTTACCAACATGACCAATCATCCATAAATAGCATCCTACAACTCATATACCATGATCCATATGTCTAAAAATAGACTTTGCGCCAAAAATAGCCTGCAGGCCCACTTAGTGAAGGCGACTTCTTTTCACTAAGCTCCATCATCATGTTGCATTTTCAACACTCCCTCTCAACAAGATATGGATTATCTGCAACCCCTATCCTGTCTCTGTGGTATTCGAATTTTCTACTGGTGAGTGCCTTCGTCAAGATATCAGCATCTTGATCCTCCGTGGGAATATATGAAAGTAACATGATTCTCCGCTCCACACAATCTCTGATATGATGGTACCTGATGTCGATGTGTGGCCCGAACAACCTGACCAGGATCTTCCTCATCCATATAGCCTCGCATGTAGCCAAACTTGCTGCCATATACTCATCCTCTGCTGAACTGAGTGCCACGGATCTCTGCTTCCTGCCGTACCAAGAAACTGTTGTCGACCCGATACTGAAGATCCCTCCAAATGTGCTCTTTCTGTCCGTTGGGCTCCCTGCCGAATCTGCATCCATGAAGCCACATAGCTTCACCTCATCCTCCTATCTATACCACAATCCTTATCCCGATGTGCCTCTAAGATAGCTGTTTATCCGTGTGTACCAAGCACGAGGTGCTTGTTTCAACCCATACAGCACTCTCTTGAGCCTGCACACATGTGACTCGCTGCTAAAGATATCGAAACCTTCAGGCTGCTCTATGTACACCTCCTCCTCAATAACTCCGTTGAGGAACGTAGTCTTCACATCCATCTAATGGATGTGCCACCCCATATGCGCTGAGAGATCAAGAAGCGTTTGTATGGAAGAATACCTTGCAACAGGTGCAAAGGTCTCATCATAATCGATCCCCTCTATCTGTGAGAAGCCTCGGGCAACAAATCTTGCCTTGTACTTCTCCACACTCCCTTCAGCTGCCTACTTCACTTTATAGATCCATCTCGAACCCACCACTGATTTCCCTTCCGGTCTTGGGACAATCTCCCATGCATTGTTTCTGACAATCGAATCATACTCTTCCACCATGGCATCTACC